>VZTO01003206.1:8302-30424 GCA_013400615.1 Syrrhaptes paradoxus | reverse complement strand
CTGGGCTGCCAGCGCACACTGCCGGGGAATGTTCAGCTTCTCATCACCCAGCACCCCCAAGTCCTCCTCTCGATCCATTCCCCTCCCAGCCTGTGTTTGTGCTGGGGATTGCCTTTCCATGTGCTTCTCCTGGGCCCGGCGGGAGCCTGGCGTTTCAGGGATCCCCAGCCATGCAGTGGAAACCCTGCCTCCTACAAGGAGGTGAATTTTCAGATAAGCGCTGTTAAGGGAACAAGATGGAAAAGCTAAAAAAAAGCCAAAGACACAGTCTCCAAATATAGCATCACTCAACTCATGTGACATGCGCCCCTGTCCCGTGGCTCAGGCAGGGCAAGCTTTCTGCCTGCTTCCATCTTCGGAGCTGCTACTAGCAGCTTTGCGAGCCTGAGCTCCTGCTGATCTCCCCAGGGGAAGGTGTTGCTGACGGCAGCACAAAGAGGCTGTTCGGGGCCAACGCGCTGATCTGCCTGGGGTTTCCCTCCCTGTGAGCGCAGTTCTCTGTTGCCTCCCGCATCTTTGCTTGGGGACAGCCTGTGGCTGCGGGGCTGTTGTGCCAGTACACACTGACAGGGTCAGAAGGATGCTGGCTTCTTTTGCTGGTGTCAGAGAGGCAGCCCAGGCTCCGTGCCGCAGGATCAGAGCCTCGCTCTGCAAGCATAAGCCCTCAGCCTCTTTGTTCTGCGCTGAGGTCAGCGTGCCTTGCTTGTCAGGTCGGGCAGAACCCAGATGCTGACACAGCAGCGAGCTAAAGCACACAAGCTTGGAAGCACACCTGGGCCTTGCCTGGCTCGTGTGGTTGGAGCTGGAAGCCCCAGTGTTACTCCCTGTAGCCATGTGTGCAGCATCACGATGCTTAAGCATCATCCGCAGACTCGTGTTTGGTTTGGGTGCTGGAATTCTCAGTGGATTTCCCCAGGCAGGATCCACAAACCCTGAACGCTGGCTGAACGGCACTAGGAATGGTGCTGTGGCAGGAGGGTTTGGTCCTGGCAGACTGCAGAAGGCTAAAAGGCAGGATTCCCGCTGGGGAGTGTGTCCCAGCTGGAAGTGGAGCGGTCACAGCTGCCCTGGGACCCCAGAACATTGCAGCGGCTGGCTGTGGGTGCTTGTGGTGCTCTGGTGAGTAACTCAGAAGTACACCAGGGGGTAGGTTGCTTGCAATTCACTTTTACATTCCAGTGGTGGGCTTGTAACAACTCCAGTGTGTCAGTAAAGCTCCCAGCAGCTCTGCTTCTTCTGTTAACACTTTGCCAGGGGGTGGTGGAAGTGCCCATGAGAGAAGGGGGGGTCTGTGAAGCTCTGAAGATGTGTTTTAGTGAGTGGAGATCCTTACCCTAGCCAGGAGTTGTGTCCTCTGGGTTCTTCCTGCAGAGGTTTCGGCTGCTTTCCCACCTCTGGGGCCGCTGCTGCGCTGCTCAGGAGAGGGGAATCCTGTCCTTTTGCAGGTTGTCCTCGCTATGCCTTACGACACTCCAGTGCCGGGATACAAGAACAACACTGTGAACACCATGAGGCTGTGGTCTGCAAAAGCGCCCAATGACTTCAACCTCCAGGAGTGTAAGTGCTGTCCCTCCACCGCCTCCCTCCCGGCCAGCCCGGGACACGGTTGTTCCATACGTCCCGGCTACCTCCAGAACACCGCGCTGTGCCGCATCCAGGGATCACGCTGTGTCCAACCGCTTGCAGAGCCCTCATGCACCAGGACAGCCCCCATCCTCTTTCTGTCGCCATCATGATGATCACACTCTCAAAACCTGCCCTGTGCCTTCCCCAAGTGATGGACCACCGGCTGCTGTGTTCCCCATGTCACCAAACGAGCTGCAAACCCACACGTGCTGCGGAGGGTCGTTTCTGTGCGGCAGTATCTGTTAGTGCTGGGGGAACGAGCAGCACAGTCCACCTCACTGGTGGTGTCCTTTGGTGGCCTCTCCAGGGCGTTTTTCAGGCTCTAACGGTAGTGCTGCAGAGCAGATACAGGGCAACTAACGTCCCCAGTGTCAGTGCGAGGCTATTGCAGGAGGGGAAGGTTTTAGACTAGACTGGTTTAATTTATTCTTCCATAGTGGCAGGTGCAGAGATGTGTGTATCCAAGCAGCCCTGCCGGGAGAACTCATGTGGGACAAGGGGTGACGGCTCTCAGAATGTCTCCTCCGTTCTTGGCTGGCAGCTGCATGCTGGGGTTGGGATGAGCCTTTTTGGCTCTTCAGGAGCTGGGTGTGATTGCAGACTTTGTGCTTCTTTGCCCTGCCCCGTTTCTCCTTAGTCCTTAAGCAAGATGGCTGGTCACTCGCTTCCTTTTTTTTTGCCTTCTCTGGCTGCTATCTGTCTTCAGTATCTGTCTGTCCTTCCTGGGATGTGTGTCTTGAGGAACTGCATGGAGACGTGCCTCTCCCTTATCCCATTGCCCCCGGGCTCTCTGGTGTCTCGCACACGTGTACATTCCCGTTTGTATTTCATTAAGAGGGCAAAGCGCAGTGTCAGGGACCTGCCAGAATCTCTCCAGCTGCCATGTATTTCCTCTCTTGCCGCAGTCAACGTGGGTGACTACATCGAGGCGGTGTTGGACCGAAACCTGGCAGAAAACATATCCAGAGTCCTGTACCCCAATGACAACGTGAGTGATTCTCTTGCCTTTCTTTCCTGCTGCTCGGGACTGTTCTTGTAATTGTATCACCTTGGCTGCAAGGTTGGAAGGTCATGGCCACCTTATTTGTATTGTTCTGGTTTGAGGATTTTTTTTTTTTGATGGCAGCCGAGAGGCTGGCTCCTATCGTATAGCTTCTGTGTTCCCTGCTGCAAGGAGGGGAAGACATCCTAGTATTTCAAATTCAAGGCAGTTGCCGGTTTACACGGCTTACCCTTTGCAAAAGAAAGTCGTCATTTCAGAGGTGGCTGTGAGGGAAGTCTCGGGGTCAAGGGACTATCCCAGGACATGCACTTACCCTGCATCTGATCACAGAGAGAAGACCCCTCACCATCTGGTTGTGGATGAGCATCCATGCTGGAAAAGGTCATCTCCTGCACTTCACCCCCGCCCTCTCGTCCCTGCTGCTGTTTTAAAGTGTGACACTTAGTGTGCGTGGGAGGCAGCTGGTGTGTCCAGAGACACCGGCTCCTGCCTCTCGCAGGGAGTCCAAAATCCTGGGTCCAAGAACCCTGCAAAGGGTCTGGCCGGGAGGAAGGGAGCTGTGCTTGCTCTGCAGGAGCAGCGGGGATGTGGCAGGTTCTGTTGCCCTCTGGAGGCAGCTGGTTGGGGTGCTGAGCACCTTGTCAGCCCCTCCAGCTGCTGCCCCATCAGAGGCAGTATGAGAAGCATCCCTGGTTGCCCTGAGAAGGTGCTGAACCTGCCAAGGCTGTTGGGAAGCCCATCAGAGGGGACAGGAGCATCTCCAGGGGTTTGGCTGCCAACTGGGGACAGCAGCTGACGGCTGTGGTTCCCCCGCTTGCAGTTCTTTGAAGGCAAGGAGCTGCGGCTGAAACAGGAGTACTTTGTGGTGGCCGCTACCCTCCAAGACATCATCCGCCGCTTCAAGTCCTCCAAATTTGGCTGTCGAGACCCTGTGAGAACATGCTTTGAAACCTTCCCAGACAAGGTGAGTTTCTGGGCAGAGAGGGGCTGGGGGGTATTTCAGCCTAGTGTGAAGGAGAGCGGGATGCTCAAAGCCAGGTGGGGGGGGGGCACGTATGCAAAGACCCTGGCAGTTTGGGTTGGAAAACAGGTGATCTCTGAGCCTTTTTTTGCCAGGGAAAAAATTAGCAATTTGGAGCAAATCTTGCAAAGGTTGAATAGCTTTGTTCCCGGGAGCTCTGTCTGTGTCTGGGATGTGTACTGTAAGAAGAGGCTTGGGGCTGACCCCCACCCCAGCCTGACGCCTGCAGGACGCCGTCGCAGTCCCACCGCTGCCAGAGCTGAGCCCAGCCAGTCTGTGTTGCAGGTGGCGATTCAGCTGAACGACACCCACCCCGCCCTGTCCATCCCAGAGCTCATGCGCATCCTGGTGGACGTGGAGAAGGTGGACTGGGACAAGGTGAGCAGAGCTGGGAGGTCTGTGCCGAGCTTTGCAGGGGCCGGAGCTGCTGTCCTGTCTTCATGCAGGGTTTCGTTTCCCCTCCTGGCCCCAGTACGTGCGCGTTAACCCGCTGTCTGTAACGCAGGCCTGGGAGATCACCCAACGCACCTGTGCCTACACCAACCACACCGTGCTGCCTGAAGCCCTGGAGCGCTGGCCCGTCTCCATGTTTGAAAAGCTGCTGCCACGTCACCTGGAGATCATTTATGCCCTCAACCAAATGCACCTGGACGTAAGGGAGCGGGCTGGGCACAGGCTGGGGGAGCTCTGGGGGTCTTGAGCCGGCCACCTTTGGGATGGGGACCTTCTAGACGCTGTGGCGGGGTTGCTAACGTCCCTCTTCCTGCCTGCAGCGGGTGGCAGCTCTCTACCCAGGAGACATTGACCGTCTGCGGAGGATGTCGGTGATCGAGGAGGGAGACTGCAAACGTATTAACATGGCGCATCTCTGTGTGATTGGCTCCCACGCAGTCAACGGTGTGGCCCGCATCCACTCAGACATTGTGAAGAACTCCGTGTGAGTTGGGGGACACCCCAGGCACACACACGGGCTTTGTCTGTAAGCCCAGGGGGGGATTCCTGGAGCTGTCAGGGGCCAGGGTGTGCGGTTTGGTTGCCCAGCTGGGCAGGGCAGGCTGGGGAGACTCTCATTCCCATGCGGGCAAGGTCTAACTCCTCTCCCTTTGGCGCTGGGGAAACCCTCGGCGTTAGGGCTGAGGACAGGGGTGAGGGGCGGCACAGAGAGTTCATGCTCCTTCCAGGGAGATCTGCAGAGGCTGCCCTGAGTCAGGAGCGAGTACAGCAGGGGCCCAGATGAAGGTCTGGGTGATTCTGGGTGGTTCAGAGCTCCCTGCTGTTCCAGGTTCAAGGATTTCTATGAGCTGGAGCCAGAGAAGTTTCAGAACAAGACAAACGGGATCACACCAAGGCGCTGGCTCCTGCTGTGCAACCCCGGACTGGCCGATGTTATTGCTGAGGTGAGTCACAAGCGTCTGGAGTGAGGGGCTGAGCGTCATCCCTTCGCTTCTGATCTTCTTCATGTGGTCTGGTCAGAGCTGGGGCTAAGGCCGGGCAGGTGTGAGCGGGTACAGCCAGGGAGGAGCACACCTGGTGCACGTGGAGATGGGCTGGGCTTTAAAGGTGGCGGTGAAGAGTTGGCCAAAAATGTTGCAGAAGTTTGGATGTGGTCCCCTGCCCCCCGGCGGCTCCCCACAGCCTGTTGGGCAGCACCATGGCGTACGCAGCGCTGTGTCTGCAAAGGCACTCAGCATCCCCTGGGGCTCCAGCCCCAGTTCTGTCTGCTGGAGCCTTGAGCACAGACTGTGACACACTGTAGCTGGGTGACATCCTGTGTCAGTGCAGCTGTGTGTCCTGCTGGGACCTGTGCACATCCTCCCATCCTCAGGAGAGAAGGACTTGCTCAGATTTTTGCCGTTTCCTCTGCACCTTCGGGCTTCCTGACGCCGCAGAGAAGTCGCGTCACCATAAGAAACTGTGCCCCTCTTCCTGGCCAGAGTCCCTCTTCCCCTTCCCAGTGGGACTGTGGCATCACTGCTGGGGAAGTGCCATTGCGGACGGGCGGAGGTGTCTCGGGGGTAGGACATCGCTCTCTCCGTTTGTTCTTTTAGAAAATCGGGGAAGGCTTCATCACGGATCTGAGCCAGCTGAAGAAGCTACTAGATTTCATCGATAATGAGACTTTTATCAGGGACGTGGCAAAAGTGAAACAGGTAATGTGCCCTGGAGGCGGGGTGGGGGGAAGAAGGCTGCAGGCACCTCGCTCCCGGGAAAATCCCAGCAGCGAACGCTCGCTTCTGCTGCCAGGCCTAGGGAGCCCGTGCCTGCTTCTCATCAGGTTTTCTTGCCAGGAGAACAAGCTGAAGTTTGCAGCCTACTTGGAGGAGCAGTACAAGGTCAAGATCAACCCTTCATCCATGTTTGATGTTCAGGTCAAGAGAATTCACGAGTACAAGCGGCAGCTGCTGAACTGCCTGCATGCTATCACCCTCTACAACCGTGAGTCCTGCCTGTGCTGGTCGGCAAGCGGTGTCCCCCAGCCCGCCTCGCCCTGCCAGGGGTCCCAGGGAGGAGTGTGCCAGCTGGTGGCCAAGGGCTCCTGAGCCTAGCTTTGTCCTCCTGGCATCAGGGGCTTCTCTCCAGGAGGGAAGACGGTGTGTCTGAAAGGTCTTAGAGAGCTCTGAGGAAAGCTCAGAGCCTGTGTCTCCAGCCCAGTGAGGCCCCAGGGCCTTGGTAAGCCCCACGCCTGTGCTGCAGGTGTCAGGACTGACCTGCTGCAAGTTAAAATCCCACTCCCCAGTGTGGGCTTCAGGCCCCTGCTCATTCCCAAAGGGCAGCACATCCTAGGACCTCTGCAGCATGCTGGCTCAAGGAGTTCTCAGAACTTTGCAGCCCGTTTTTGCCCAGCACAGCTCTGGCAGATGTCTGGTCGGGCGCCAGGGTCCTGCAAGGTTGCTGGGTCCATGGGATGGTGGCTGGGGTCCCAGCCTGCCTCTGATACGTGCAATAGCCGCGGTGCGGTTTATCTTCACTGCAGTTGTGTTCTGCCCTGCTCTTTCAGGCATCAGACGCGATCCATCCAAATCCTTTGTGCCTAGGACCATCATGATTGGAGGAAAGGTAACGCACGTCCCAGAGTCGGTGCACGTATGGCTCCGTGGGGGTGTGGGGAAGGTGCTGTCCCCTTTCTGCAGCTTTGCGGGGCTTGCTGTGGGTTAGCCAGCACGCGTCTGCTGGCAGGCTCTTTGGGACCACCTTCACGCACTGGTCAGACTGAACAAGGCCCCATCACTCTTTCCTGGGGCTCAGGACTCCCAGCAGGGTTTTTTTGCTTATCCATGTGAACAGCAGAGGTGGGGCCCAGATTCTTCCCGTGGTGAGGAGCCGCGCTGGCACCTCTCATGCTCTTCCTTCCCTAAAAGCCTTCACCATCTCTGGGCTGCTCTTCTTCAGGCAGCCCCTGGCTACCATATGGCCAAGATGATCATCAAACTCATCACGTCCATCGGCGAGGTCATCAACAACGATCCCTACGTGGGGGACAGGCTCAAGGTCATCTTCCTGGAGAACTACCGGGTCTCCTTGGCCGAGAAGGGTACGTCTGGTCTTGTGTAAGCACATGTCAGGAGGTGCGCATGTGCCGGTTGAGCCCAGAAACTGGCTGGCCCGAGGGGCTGTCCTAGCAGGTCACCTGGCTCTCCTTCGGAAGGGCTGGAGGGCTCCACACAGGGCAGGCAGCCAGCTTCGTGCAGGACTGTCAGCAGCTGCGCGGGATTGAGGCAGGGCACTGTTTGGGCTGGGGTTGAGGGCAGCAGGGATGCCAGCAGATGCCCAGGGGTTGTTTTGCCGTCCTGGACCCAGGTCATGGGGAGCTGCAGTATGCCGAGGATTAACTCCTCCCTTTCTTGCACCCAACAGTGATTCCAGCAGCGGATCTCTCCCAGCAGATCTCAACAGCTGGCACAGAGGCCTCGGGTACCGGCAACATGAAGTTCATGGTGAACGGGGCCCTCACCATTGGTACCATGGATGGGGCCAATGTAGAGATGGCCGAGGAGGCAGGCGAAGAAAATCTCTTCATCTTTGGCATGCGGGTGGAGGATGTGGAGGCCCTGGATCGCCAAGGGTTGGTCCTGGGAAGAGCCCAATGCGTGCCAGGGCTTGTGGGGATACAGGTCCCAGCTCGGGCAGGTAGAGCCATGATCTCGGGGAGGGACACCTTGTGCCCTGTGCAGCTCTGGGCGCCAGGAAGCAGCCTGTGCCCCGGGCTGGTCAGGGGACGGCCCATCCGAGACACAGCCCAGGCAGGTCACCCAGAGCACCGTGGCGTGTGCCAGGGCACAAAGTATTTCAGGCACTGCGACTGGTCTCTTGGAGCCACTAGCAGGGTGCTGCGATGAACACAGCACCTTGCTCAGGAGCCATACGCCGTCCTTGCCTGCCCCCCATCCCCGACACACCAGGTGCTGCTTTGCGGGTGCTGGACCCCAGGGGCGAGCGTTGGTCCCTACAGCCTGTCTCTGCTGGGCGCAGGTACAACGCTCACGAGTACTACGAGTGCCTGCCGGAGCTGCGACAGGCTGTGGATCAGATCAGCAGCGGCTTTTTCTCCCCTCGAGACCCCGGTTGCTTCAGGGATGTTGTAAACATGCTCATGTACCACGACAGGTAAGTCTGAGCAAGCATCCTGTGCGGGGCTGCCCCTCCCAGCCCAGCCCTGCCTGCTCCCAGGACCATGTGCCACCCTGTCCTGCCAGGCTGGGACCCTACGGCAGGCAGACCCCAGCCTCACTCCGCTTTGGGTTCCAGGTTTAAGGTGTTTGCTGATTACGAGGCCTACATCCAGTGCCAAGGGCAAGTGGACCAGCTGTTCATGGTGAGAGCCGCCCACTGCGGAGGGGGAGGGCTGGGGTCCTCGGCCACAGCAGCGCAGCAGGGAGACGGGGGGAGCGGGGATGGGCTGGGGTCCCGTAGAGCCCTTAAGATACCGCATTGTGCAGGCGTGGGGCAGGGCGAGGCAGGTTTTGCCACTTCGGCAGCCCCAGTACACCACTGAAACCAGCCCCGCGCCCGTCGCCCGTGCCCCTGGGAGGGAGCAACTGCTGACATTGCCTCTCCTCTTCCCAGGACCCCCGGGAATGGACTAAGAAAGTCATCAGGAACATTGCGTGCTCGGGCAAGTTCTCCAGTGACAGGACCATCATGGAGTACGCCCAGGAGATCTGGGGTGTGGAGCCATCTGCCACAAAAATCCCCCCGCCCAACCTTCCCCGGGATTGACGGAAGCGCAGGAGGGAAGGGAGGGATGGGTTCCCAGCCCGGGGGGCCTCAGCTGCATTTCACTGCCAGTCAGATGGGCTCGGCTCTCCAGGAACAAGGCCTTTCCCATGGGAGGGTAGAAGGATGCTGAGGAGGAGCCCTGACTGAGGAGCAGGAGCTGGGGGAGAGGAGACAGCACCCTCTTATTTGTCCCCATGTATCCAGCCTGCATGTGCTGCATAGTGCTTTTAGCGAGATGACCACACATTCACGTCTTCCACAGCTGTGCTCCCTGCTTAACAAGGGCTTTACAGCTCCATCCTGCCCTCTCCCCCCACATGCAGCCTGGCCTCCATGACCCTGCCCCACACAGTGGGTCTTGCATCCTCCTCCCGTGGGTCCAGGGGAGGTAGTGGCCACCCCCTTCCCCAGTGGCAGCTCGAGAAGGTGGGGCTGGCTGTCAGAGCAGCTGGGCCCAGTGCCGGCACCAGTGTTGAGTGCTGTGTACCACAAGGAGGAGAGGGCCTAGGATCAGCGGCGTCCTTCCCCCAGCCTCTGCCCCTGCCCCTTAACCAAAAGCCCAGTACCCAAGCCACTCCAGGGATTTTTGAGGCTCCACATCTGCATAGTGAGGGTTGTTCCTGCCCCTGCCAGCTGGGTGGTTGGCTCCCCAGGCACAGCAGGGTGCTCCCCAGGGGGTGAACATGCATCCCATCTCTCATGTCTCTGCACAGTGGAGTCACACTGCTCCATGTGTCCCTCCCGCTGCTGGGGCCCAGAGTTCAACACCTGTAGTGCTGTGTAGTGCTCCAGTGCTCCCCTGTGTGACACCAACTCATTAAAACAACCACAACAGCAGCTGGGTTGACTCGGGGCTGACTTGTGAGTACTCCACCACACCTCGGGATGCTGCTTCTCCAGCTGTGGCTTCAGGAGATACGCTCCCCTGCAGCTGGCACGGTGCTGGCACCAGCACGGGAAGGACGTGCCCACGGCAGGAAGGTCAGCCTTGCCCATACACGGGGTGTGCAGGAGGCTGCGCTGGGCTTGCTGGGGCCAAAGCCGCTTACCTGCCCTCCTGGCATTGTTGACTGTCCCCACCGGGGTGAGGGCTTAGTGCTGGGTTTGCCCTGCAAACGACACACAGGGCTCCTGTGCTGGAAATCCCCCAGGCAGCTACCATTTCCCCCATCCCCAGTGGGGAAGCAGAGCCTCAGCTGCAGCCAAGCTACCGGCACAGACCCGCAGGCTCCAGGAGAACCACTCACCGGGAGCTGGCAGCAGCCACAAACAACTGGAGAAGCTTGCAGCTGCAACAGGGCATCTCCCGCGCCCAGCCCTGCTGCAGCCCTGCCACACACCCAGCTGAGCTGCCCAACTAGGGAAAAAGTCCCAAAACAACCAGGTAAAACAGGAAGCTGAAGTGATCAGCAGTCAATGCCTTTATTAAAACTACACCACTTTTAGATGAACATTTCAGTTGAAATTTCCAAGCATATCACTGGCCTACTAAAGGGAATGGTGGTGGTGGGATCACCAACACCAGCAGTTCACAGGCTGGACCCTCAGCTCTGTCCCATGGGAGGAAGGCAGCCAGGCAGCCTCTGGCTCAGGCTGGGCTTTGCCCCGAGCCAGCAGCATCAGCTACTATGTGCACGTCACTCTCCAGAGCCAAGTTAAGTGTCTCTCTTCTGTCAGTGCAATAAATGCAAGCGCGTCAAACGTAATTTAAGTGGCACGTTTAGCTTATGAGCATCATGGGTCAGAAACCTTGGGGGCGAGCATGCTATGGCAGAAGAATCTCAGTATAAGCAGCAGCTACTGCCTGCTTTGCAACTAGTATAAGCCTGCAGATACAGCTTGGATGCATGCTGAGCAGTTTATACGACGCTATACGCCCCTGAACAAGCCCTGCAGGTAGCACAGGTCACTCTGAGCACAGTGACTAAAGCTACAGCACCATTTGTAGGGCCAGACCCCACAGAGTCAGCGTGTGACCCTCTCCTGTTTCACTGCAGAGCTCGTCAGTGGCATAAACCAGCAACCCCCTGTTCTAGCCCCAACCAGGGCAAGGACATCCCTAGAACCTCTCCCATTTCCACTGCTGCCTCCTGCCAACGTGCTCCAACCATGCCTAGGCCATGGGCTGAGAAGTGCTACTGGAAGCGTCTGCACTGCCCAGAGCACAGAAGTGAGGTGGAGGGAGAGAGGGGGCAGGGGGGACACCCCAGACTTATTCCTGCATCAAGACCTGCATATCACTGCCTGCTTTTAACTACAGAGGGACAGCACAGCCACCAGGAACAGGAAAACCTGACCTAAGGAGTCAAAAGGTAGATGAGGGAAAAAAACCTGTCCTGCCCACCCAAAGGACACAGGCATCTGTCTGGGAGGGATGGGGAGAATGGAAGACATCCATTCCCACATCCTGGGTCCATGTTGTTCACAAAAGGGGGAGATCAAGCAAAAATTAGTAAACCTCACACTTTCTGGCTTAAACTCCCACGCCTGCAATTTATCTACGTAAGTCACTTCAGTCCTGTTAGAAAGTGCATGTGAAGAGCTCCACAGAGGGTAGCAGGGATGAGAGCAGAAATGATGTTCAGAAGGAAAAGGGCACTAACCTTTTCCATCCAACAGATGTTTGAAAAGGAAGAATAAAAAAAAAAATCTTTCATTTATTTACAAATGTGTGCAATTAGCCAAACACTTGTACCATAT
This sequence comes from Syrrhaptes paradoxus, assembly GCA_013400615.1. NCBI lineage: Eukaryota > Metazoa > Chordata > Aves > Pterocliformes > Pteroclidae > Syrrhaptes > Syrrhaptes paradoxus. Next base: position 18,857 of record VZTO01003206.1, on the reverse strand, counting down.
TGTGACTGAAGATCTAAATAAAAATACCTGTCACCACCTGGATCTTCAGTGTATTTGTAATTACAGCCACTTAGCAAAAAGGGAAGACAAAAACATATATTTCCTAGAAAGAGAACAACCTCAAACTCAAGCAAGACAACTGTGGTATGGAGACACGGCAAAAGCCATTCGTCTACAAACGAGTCTCTACATGATCCAAAAAACAGCAGCAGTTTTTAAAAGGGAAAGAAACACCCTTGGTCATGATGCACGTGCGCTAGGAATGTCAGTCCTCAGCAGTACCATGCTGGATTGGCCAGGCTTTGTTGTGTTTACATTTCTCATGGTTTGGTACCGGCTCTTGGACTGCTTTCACCCTCCATCCATGTCAGAAAAGAAGCCAACAACTTCTTTCTTCTACCATCGCAGACGCTGATGCCAGGAGCTGGAGTTGCCAAGGGTACACATCAGGACCGGAGTGGGAATCCCTGACCTCCTCCAGTGCCAGGGATGGAAGAATGGCAGACTGACCCACAGGGAGGGAGGAGGAAGAGGAGGGAGAGGAAGGAAGGAAAGGAAAACCTCTGTGCTGCCAAGCAGCTAAGTCCTCAGTGACGATGCTCGTGTTCAGATTTTCCCAGGAATTCCCTAGGGAAGGAAATGACACAACAGTGACGCTCAGCTCTCCTACGCCCTGGCCCATGCTGCAGCCTGCAGGTCTTCCCATGCCCCCAGCAGGTATGAGGGCTCAAGCACTTGCAGCTGCAGGGAACAGCACTGAGCTCTGCTCTCACCCACCTGCAGCTCCCACTCCAAGGGGTGAGCAGAAGTCGCTGCTCTGCAAACAACTCTTCCAGAGCATCCAGCTCACAGCAGAAATAAGCCAGAGAGAAGTGCTCCCAGCCTTCTGTGGCTCCCCTTCCCAAAACCCGCTTTGCAGGGAGGTGGAGAGCTGTGACTTTGTGCTAAGCCAGCCCCAGTCTCTCACCCACTCTGGAGACCAAAGGGGGTTTTCCGAAGAGCTGCCCAGGCACCTGTTACACATCCCTCTTGTTCCTGGGCATGTGTCGGAGTGCGCCCCAAAGACCCAAGCACCAGCTCCCCCCGCCCCAAAGCCACGGAAGACCCCGTTCAGCTGGTGTGTTACCGCAATATTCGAGGTAGCTCAGGACTCCTGTAGATGTACTTGTGCCGGTAGCCGAGGTCTGTGTGGAACGGAACAAACTGCACCTTGTAGTCTCGGAAACTCCGTGACGTTGCAGCGATGTTGTAAAGCTGAGTCCAAGGGGAGGCAGGTGAGGGACACGTGTCACTCCAAAGCAGCCACCCCGCCAAACAAGCACACCTCTCAGGAGTGGGCTGTGGGCCCTGGCTGACCAGCTTTGCTAGCTCTAGCTGTTTCACTACTGATTTGCCACCTCCAACACCACAGAATCTGTAGTCCCTTGAGGTGACACATTTCTACATCCACCTTCCTACTGCTGACTTTCTGCCTGGCTGGGATGTCATTCCATCGGCACCAGTTCCTCCCACCAGACCAGTTTGCAGAGCCACATGCATACCTTCTTTCCGAGATGAAATGGCACCACCGGGTCATCCTCAGCATGAAGGATGAGCAGGGAGCAGGAGATGTATTTAACGCTGGAAAAAAAGACAACAATGTCACAAAGGCTCAGAGCAATCCCATCACTAACACCAACACATTTGGATTTTCAAGGAAACGGCAATGACAAACATGTCCTGTGGGTAATTAATTATTGAATCATGAAGGTTGGAAAAGACCTCAAGGATCATCAAGTCCAACCATCAACCCAACACCCCCCAACCCACTAACCCATGTCCCCAAGCAGCACATCTACACGTTTCTTGACCCCCTCCAGGGATGGTGACTCCACCACTGCCCTGGGCAGCCTGTTCCAATGCCTCATCACTCTTTCAGGGAAGAAATTTTTTCTAATATCTAGCTTAACTTAACTGCAGTTCAGATCTTGAAAACACTGTTATCGGGGCACCATTCATTTGATTTACAGAAAATTTACTAGTGAAAGGCATCCTTGAAAAAGCTATTTGGTGCTTAGACCACAGAAAAGTGTCTCGCCCCACTGCAAAGCATCATCCCCCAAGGTCTGGGTTGGTTTCAGTGCTGGAAACTAAACTGACAAATACTCAGGCTCTTGGATGAAAGGCTCAGTGAAAACAGACCATGTTCTTACACGCAGGGTGGCTGATGCAAATGCACAGCAGAGAAATCTTCCCAAACCTTCAATGTCCCAGTGCTACTGTTTAACATACAATAAGGCATCAATTACAGGGACCAAATTAGCATATCCCTGAGTAGTCTCTATGCTCTCTGTTGCATCTGTCCTGATTAGGAACAATTGAAAGAGCTCCACAGCATAAAGTTTTGTTGCACTTGGGGCTGTGAGAGTAACTGAAATCTCTTTAGTGAGTATAACGCTTCCATGAAAAGAAAAGAGCAGAGAGTGAAGTCTGATGTCTGGCCTCCTCGGTGCTTGCCATGGCTCACTGCAGTTCCCAGCAAAGAGGGAACTCACTTTTCATCGTTTGCAAATTTAATTCCACTCGTCGTGATGGGGTCAAGGAAGAACCAGTCAAAGCCAGGGAAGTATCTGTATATCTGAGGGGAGAAATCTGCGTTAGCGGCAGGCACCACTAGGACAGTTACACAAACAGCGCTAACGGGGGGCTGTTTGGCTAACTGGCTACTGCCAATCTTATCAGCCTGCTCAGGAGCAGGTTCTCTGGGTGCTTGTATGGTCAAGGTCTCTTAGGTATCATACTGCTGCTGATACTGGCAACAGCCTTCCTGGAAGAGAGCTTTATCCCAGGGCACCTCACCAGCCCAGCCACATCCAACACCCAGCATGGGTGTCTGCTCAGTTCAGAGCCAGCTGGCAGGCAGGCCAGATGGAAGAGATGCCCAGCTTTGCTAACAGCCCACAAAATAGCTTCCTGCAACAGGGAAGCGACCACACAAGAACAGGCTGCCCACTGCTGAGAGCAGAGCCTGTCTGCCTCTCACTGCATTTACTGCCCTTTCTGATCCCAGGTTCTGTTTGCTTTAAGCAGGCTCCACACGTGGCTCTGGCACTGCTCATTGTACCGGTGTTCCCAGGAGCTGCCTTAAGTGCAGCTCTTTACCCCTGACACCACTGCTGCCCCACAAGTCATGCAGCCAGCTCAGCTACATCACTCCTGAAGGTTAATTTCTAAGCACACAATTACATGCCACTACTGCAAGAGTCACTGTGTACTTGCCACAGAAAAGGGGTGACTTCGTGCCTCCTCTCGTATGTTGGTGAACGGAGATTCCAGTATCAGGGCATCCGGGGGTGTTTCTGAAAAGCCGAAGGCAATGTGCTGAAATGCAGGGGTGCAGATAGCCAGCAAGGTCAGGGTCTGCCTCATGAGAGCAGCTGTCACCGTGATGTGCCAAGGACAGCCTTGTCACAACCGCAAACACACATGGAAATCTAGGACAGCAGCAGGACCTGGGCTGGGAGGGAAGAGCATCCACCCACCAACCAAACTTACCTCTCTCACAAAGGCGCCTCACTAGGTTTGTTGCGACCCTGGAAAGAACAACAACAAGCGGTTAATCGGGCACAGGATCTCTGCAAAGCACCAGGCTCTAGTGGCAGCAGGTGGCAGAGGTACAACTCAACCGCTGCAACATCGGCCCCTCGCCCTGATTGAGGTCTGGGCAGCCAGGCCACAACAACTTGGGTTCCCGCAGGTCTCCTACACCCGCTGTTTTGAGGGGCATCAGACACCCGCATTTAGGTAAGTCCAAGGAAGCAGCACACGTTGCAGCCACTTGGAAGGACCTCCTTGAAGGTGGCTTTCAGGCTCCCAGCATATCTGCAGCAGTGTGACACAGCCTCTTAGCCCTAGACCACAAGGGCTGAGCAAGAAAGAGGGGGACGCAGGTGGAGAGGTGCCGTGTTCCAGGCAGCTGGAGCACAGGGTCCCAGGGTGATACTGCAAGGAGTTTCCCCAGCTGGGTCAGAAAGAAGCAAGGTCTCCCCCCCCAGGCATCTCCCTAAGGGGACAAAGATACTTGCAAAGTTGCTGAATCCTCCAAGTACAGCATATTTCAAAAACCTCATGCTCCAGGCTGGCTAGGGTTACCCGGGAATGCAGTCCCGGGCCACTCAGACTGCAGTGCATCAGGAAATGTCACGAGCACGCTCTGACCCAGAAAGAGATCCCAAACATAGCAAAAACTGAGAGGAAGAGCCAAAGGAAAAGCCTTTGCCTTCTCTCCAACAAAGCAGGACATTTAGTATCATTGCAATGAAGAGGCACTATACAGAAATACCTCCCTGTCCCAGCAACACCAGCAAGGCAAGCTGTTGTGGTCTCAAAGAGTTTAATCTGCACACAGCTCAACTCCAAAAGGAACTCTTCCATTTGGTCTCTTCTTCTCCGCAAATCAAAGGTGTAAGAGCACATGCTGCCTGCTGACCACCACCCGCCTTCAGACAGCAATGGGAAGGGAGGAAGCAGGAAAGGAAAGCTCAAAGGCACTTGACACTTTGGATGTCCCTGTGCCAGGCATGACCACATAGATGTCCCAGCTGAGCAGTGGTGTAGTCATGCAAGCATCTGCATGAGTACTGATTACACACAGTGTGTTTGCCAGGACAGGAGAAAGCGTTTTGTAAGGACAAGTCACATGCACGTGGGGCTGGTCTGAGTGAGTCTTTGGGAGTATCAGAAAAGCCTGATGTTCTGCTCTGAAGGACATACAGACATGGGCTCACCAGAGGAAGAGATCAGTGCAGTCACACTTTCTCTCCCCTTAGTCAATCTGCACTGGATTATTCTAAGTGTCTTTTTTCCAGTGGAACCCTCCAGGCAACGGAGGCTGAAGATCAATTCCTGCACAGTCATTCACTGTAGCCCTTCTCACTCTGCCGAGTGCAAAGGAGAAGCTCATCTGCAGCAATTATGGCACAGACTCCAAGCCAAGCCAGCCCGGGGATTACAGCAAACAGCACTTTCATCCACGGTCAGCATTTAACGTTCTTCAGAAGCTGCTAAGTCCCACTGAGACTAGATGCTTACCCTGTGCCCAAGGAATGTCCCCATATATAGACAGGGTTGTCTCCGCTTCTTGCTTTTATCCAGTCGAAGACATGAAGGGCGTCGTAGGTCATTCCCCTCTCTGATGGGCTGCCTATTGAATCGCCCCAGCCTGAAACACAAAACAGTCCCGCTGAGAATCGCACAAACAGGTCAGCAAAGCCAGCCAGCTCTTCCCACGCAGCCCATTTGCAAGTGGGCAAAGGGACCTGGGACATGGACAGTTGCTGTTTATTTCACTATGCACCTCTACAGCTTGGGGCTGAAAGCCCCCATCGATCCACGGTCATTTAAGCAAGGTAACAGCTTGCTTAAGAATTTTTGTGGATTTAGGCAACAATAAAAACAAGAGCTAGATCTCAAACACCTTGCGTTTACCCACCCGCAACAGCCCAGCTCCCAAACCTCAGGTGCTTTTGCGTGCACGTAACCAATTTGTACGTGGAGTCTCTAACAAGAAATGGATGCTTAGGGCCAAAAACCAAACGCATTTCACAAAGCTGTTACAACATCAGTTTGTCCCTGCTGTTCAATCGATGCCCTCAAGCAATTTTCCACCCTTCTGATTGTTTCGGTTCTGTCACTACTGCAGCACATCTACACATCTTATGCTAAAGCAGCCAGCATCCCACACCCCTTCTGATCCCTAATAAACAGCCAGAGAAGCAGCTGCCAGCAGAATAGAAAAACAGCACAATTCCTACAAAAAAAACCCTTCTCCTAGGTGTCTTCTTGATAAAAATGCAATGGATCTTTCTGGATCTCCAGTGGCATTACATGGCAGCCATGGCTTAAACACTGAGAAGAGGAAAAAAATATAAAAAGCAGTAGGTGCTTGGCTGCTGGTGGCACAGAGTGGCAACATGGTCATGGCTTCTGTCGAGGATGTTACCCATGGCTGGCAAATAATCTGCTCCATCTTACCTCACTTATCAGCTTTTAAAAAGAAGGGCAAGTTCAGTTTCCTGGGTGACCTCAGGGAAGTCAATGAGATAATACCCAAAAACCTACTTCTAGGCAAGCTTACTGGTTTTCCAGCTGTGCACCCGAAGGAAGCCTTAACTGGGAGCTGTGACAGCATGCACGCCTGGGTCAGCCTCTGTGCCTTTTCTCCCAGATCAACGAGCCCTCTACATGAGGACAGACAGGAGGCAGAGCCACTGAGCTGGACATCAGGAAGCAGGGTTACCCAGGGAGGCACTGGAAGTTCTTTGGATACCCATGAAGAAGGAATAACCACAGCTAATTAGCTGGCAGGAAGCATTTCTAAAACAACAACTCCCCTGGGATCCAAAAAACAAGCAACTTCTTCTTGGTTGCTTCTCCAGAGAGAGACATCTAAAAGCGTTTGACAATAAAAGCAGCCCACATACCTCGATAATCAAACGTGACCACATGGTACCCAAGGGAGCTGAGAACCTGGAAGGGAGAGAAACACGCAGAAACCCATCAGCAAGACTTGCACAGCAGCCGTGCTCTTGCCTTGCGGCAAGGTGCAGGGATCTAATTTATCACCTTAGCAGCCTGACACGGTGAAGTGACAACTTTCAGCTTTTCAGCGTAGCAGGCACAGAGCTTTTCAAACACTAATAATCTCAGCCTGCTGGTTTGACTCCCTTTGTCTCCCAGACCTCATATCAGCTCCTCTAACAGCTTTACCCTTAAGGTCCACAAATATCCTACCACTTTCCCCTACAAACACTTACAGGTTTGCTAGTGAAACAGTGCAACTACTTCATTTCTATTATTTAAATTGGCATAAGTGTTAGCATAACATATATGAGCCTGTTTCCGTTTTCAAAATGAAAAATTAAAATGTATGCATCCAAAACGTGCAACTGTCCTACCACGATGACTTATGTTACAGCCACTGGTAATCCTAGCAAAATCTGCTAAAAGTAAGTAGAAATACTCAAACATCAGATCAACTTGCTAGGAAAAAAGTGCCTTTGTAAAAATAATGCTGACATTCCAGGCTACCATTGCTTGATATGGACCTAACAGCTCCATGGTAGACCAAAAAAATCAGTGAAAAGTAATAAAAATATTAAAATGATGTTGCTCTCATGGTCTATGTATGATACGCGATTAAAAAAAAAAGGCAAATTTAGTACTACACAGGTAAAAGGAAATAATCTCGTATGTAAAACCAACACTTTATTTCTAGTGTAATTGTTCTCCTAACAGCCTGAACAATTACTGTTACTTGTTCAGATCTCTTTAGTACAGAAAAAAAAGAGAAAAAAGAGGACAACATAGAAAAGAGGGGTGTGCAAGTAAGCTAGCAACTCAACTCCTTTGCTGGGAGGATTATGATGGTGACTGGTTTCTCCCACTTCCTTCTAGGATCCATCTGGAGCTACTTTTAATACATTTCGGACATGCACTGTACGTTTCTTTCTCTTCACTGGTCTGTGACTCCATGTTACACCCCAAATTACCTTATGGGGCATGTTCAGCATCCACTGGAACATGTTGTCTGTGTTCCCTCAAATCCCATTTTGCCCAGCCCCCAGGTCTGCACCTCTTTAGCCGCCCGCTGGCAGGGCTGAGATTTTCTCCCTAACGCTATCTCCATGACAATTGTTACTATTTCTATTCCAGCTAGGGCTCTGCCATGTAATTATACAAGGTTCAGCAAAAGTAAAACCAGCTAGCCAGTGGCCACCTGGTTGTTACCCAATTGCTTTTATGGCTAAACAAGCGCTCTGGGGAGCTCCAAAATAAGGTCAGAAGAAGCCTTACAAACCACAACCCTGTTACTAGCAACAGCAATACTAAATGAATCAGGCTAGAAGGCTGCAATTTCCATTTTTGACAGTCCGCCAACTGCAGGCTCACGAGTCCAGCAAGGATACTGCAAACCCTCCTGTAGCTCGCGGCTTCTCAGCAGGACTGAGCAATGGGTTTTCTTGGAGGTATTTACCCTTGCCTCATGATAGCGTGCACAAGTCTGAGGGCAGCGCATAGCAATTCGTTTTCACATGCTGAGTGTTGGATTTTATAGCCAATGCATGTTGCACAACGAATAAAATGGCTATTAAGATGACAAGTATGGGATGCAAAGCGGCACATCAGAGACCTGCTTGGTGTACAACGCCTGCTACCTTCAGGGCTCACCTGCACCACGAGCGGGACTTCCAGCATTAACAGCTGGGTTCACATTTGTAGCTGTTTTTCAAATAACACACCTAGTGGTACAGGAACTATCACAGCATAAAGCTGGAATGACACCTGTAAGCTGAGCTTTCCTTCTAAAGGAATAGTACAATTTTAACCGTACCAGGTTCCATGTACAGATATTGAGTAGAGTTATAAACAATTAGACAACTGACAATAATTTGGGGGCACACAGCATGCATACAACTGGAGCTTACCCAGACAACTGGTGCCTGACTGGAAGCGAAGGGAGCATTTCCATTGTCCCACTAGGGTCTCAACAGCCATCTGAAGATGGAAAGCCAGTAACTTCCCATATGTACCACACAGTTTGCCCTGCCGCTTGCTGGCACCCCCCTGAGACTAACACGTTACACCGCGCTTGCCCTTGCTGCACTTGGTTGGGTTATTTCTTGGCACTGGCCACAGGGGTTATGCTGCTACACTACCCCTCTTCTAATGCCATTTTCTCCCTAACAGTTATTTGGAATTTATATTAGCGGATGCAACGGCAACAGCTTCCAAGTGACTCAGAGCTCCTTTGCTTTTTACTATTCAGTTCTCTTCAAGCAATTCCTGTTTCTCTTTGGCCCTAAATCCTTCAGAGGGGTCCCCTAGGAGGTGACAAGGTCCCTACTGTGTGCACTCCCCCGGCACAGGCATTGAATATGCAGTTGTTGCACCCTGTGGTCCGCACTCACATGTTACTGCTTTTTCAACATCCTCTTGCAAATAAACTCACCAACATCACAGAGATGTGGTTATGTATGTACAACATCACACTACAGAATACAGCCTACATAACAGTAGCAGAATAATCAGGTAAAATAGGAATTAATAAATTAGGTGCTGTAGGACAGCTGTTTCCATCAGAAATAGCATCACCATTTTTTTTTGTGTGTTCACTTACATATTGACCCCTCTGACTGGACATGCAGAACAAAGTTCCTTCTTACAAAGTTTGGTTTTCAGCTTTACCACTAAGATATCACAATCTAGCCTTTTGCAGGCCATTACAAATGACATAACCTGTTGACAGTTTCCCTGTTTTCTAACATGTTTGTTATGTGTTGGCTGCATTGTCAGCATCTCTTCTCATTAACAAATAAAACCACTTAATTAGTGGCTGTTCCATTTCAAAACAGATTTTTGCCATCCTCTCTTTCTCCTTCAAAAATATGCTGAATTTAACGTGCCCACTGCAATCATGCACACAGGACTAGTGTTTCATTTTCAAAGCCAGCTGTATTCCAGTTCCACTAGAGACTTTATTACTCAATATTCCTTCAACTTTTGTCTGATTAATTACTGTTCATTAACTGATAACGTTCTCAATTCAAACTTTTTTTTTCTTTTTGATCTCCATCCTAAATTTCTTTTATGTTTATACTCGCGTGTATTCTGCACCTGTACCCACCTCGCCCTGAACCTGCCTCCTCAGAGTGCAGCATGGCACAAGACAGTGTGCCCAGTTCTCCTCTCCCTAACAGACAGCAGTACGAAGAGCCACGATAAAGATGATGAAGGTCATCTCATGTCTTTACCAAAGGAAGAAGTCGATGGAGCCTCCCACTCCTTCACCCATTCAACTCCAAGCCAAGATACAGGCGAACCACTCACAGGGGCTCATTCCTCCAGGGACCTGCCAGGTCCTGCCCGCGGGCACTGCCCTGCTCATACACTTCAAGCTGCCTTTCTCTTCCAGAGAAATGAAGAGAAGAGTTTGAGGAAGAACAGCCCCAAGCAGGAAAAGCAGCAGAAACTGTCAAGAGCACCGCTGCGGCTGCCAGAGCTGTAAGGTGCCCACCTCAATCTTGGCGACCCAGGGCTCCACATCAACAGCATCCTCAGCTTTAGAGCATGGCTGTGCTGCCCGTGCACCTTCCCTCCTACCCTGGCACTGGGCAGCTGCACCACCCAAACACCCGCTTCCCAAGAGGAAAGCAGACGTGCAAAGCAAGGCCAAAGTATGGCCCATCATGGTGAATGTTTGAGAGAAGAACCTCTGCCATCGATATCCAGCTCCTCCCGGTAAAGGACACAGACAGCTAATGACAGGCTGTAACATCCCTGCCTGAAGCCAACAACCCTGAGAGCGTCCCAATCCCATGCCCCTGTGATAGGTCTACCCTTGGCTGGGAGTCAAACCACACAACCCATTTCCTCACCCTCCTCCAAGGACAGGGGAGAGAATTAAAGGGGTAAAGGGAAAAAAGGACTCGTGGATTAAGAACAATTTAATAACTAAACTATAATGATATTGAAAATAATCCTATATACAAATATACAAATGAGTGACACACAGTGA
>VZTO01003205.1:0-23959 GCA_013400615.1 Syrrhaptes paradoxus | reverse complement strand
ACTCATTTGTATATATACAATATATAGTATTATTTTCAATATTACTGTAGTTTAGTTATTAAATTGTTCTTATCTCAACCTATGAGTTCTTTTTTCCCTTTACCCCTTTAATTCTTTCCCCATCCCTGGGTTGGGGGGGGAATTGCATGAGTGGGTGTGTGGTTTGGCCCCCAGCCAAGGGCAAACATATCACATTCCTTTTTCGCACCCAACGTGGGGCAAGAGCAACAGTCATTCAGTCTTTGCTCCTAGTTTGATAGCACTATCCCTCCCTTCCACTAGCATCTAGGAGAGTGGAAGGTGACACATGGTATGCTGTAGGCAATGAGAAAAAGAAAGTTGTCCCTAGTCTGGTTCTCACAAGGTTCCTGAATAGGCCTGAAATATTTTTGTGATTTGTATCCTTAAAATCCAAGCAGGTTTCCCGCTTTACCTACGGCTGACTTGGGCCAGCTTGATGACAAGACTAAAGAACGTGATCAAGAAGCTAGCCTGGGCGAACTGCTATTTGCTTGTGCCTATGCAGTGAGAGGGCCTGAATATGAAATTAGTGTTCTCTTATTTTATAGCTGTGGCGATAAGCATGAGGTTTCACACTCCCCACAGAACATGCTAAATGTTCTGTCCCCACACAGCTCGCAAACAGCACCAAAGAAAGCACAGCTACATCTGATGTCTTTACATGACGTAACAACATAACTGTTTCAGATGCTAAACCTTGAACCACGACGTAGGAGCACAGTTTAGCTAAGTAAGTAGACATTGCAAAACAGCGCATCGTGTAGGCCACGCACAATACACTGACTTCATTTAGTGTTCAGTATTACTCCTTGGCAACTAACAGGATCTGACTTAGTTATTACAAGATACCACAGCTTCCTCTCCAGCTGTACAGCCCTGTTTTGACTCTCTTTCCTTGTTTCACGACTGTTTCATTGTTAGTTTCTTCTGCATCACAGAGTCAGGTTCTTATACTCAGTCCTAACTCACTCCCACCCATCCGCTCATCCGTGTTTTCTCACATTCAGAGATTTTTTTTTTTTTCCTCTTTTCAACATTGCCTTCAGCAAATATGTGAATGTGATTGCTTGGATGCTAATTCAACAAAAGAATCAAACCTGGATTTTGGGAATCTTTAAATGTATTATTTGCATCAGCAGTCTCCAAAGTGGGGTGTGCACAAGGCACTCCATTGCTGTGCAGGAAGAAAATATTTTTGCACCATTACTCCTTATCTCATCGTTTTAAAAATTTACTTAATTAATCCTTTAATTAATTTTTGTGCATTTTTTATAATGTACATAATACTTGAGTACAGTGGCACATGTACGTAATTTATAAATATACATAAATTGGGACTGTACATTCAAAATATTTTACTGATGGGGTGTGCACAATCAAAAAAGTTTGGAGACCACTGATCTACAACACTAAAAGTAGAACCAGTATGAAATGCCCATAGTTACACCACTTAAGGGTCCTAATTTCTTACCAAACAAAAATGCTTTGATACACACTGGCTTACAGCACACATTTTCTAAAAGATTTTTAAATTTTCTTTTTAAATATTTAAGTCAGGTAAAAAATTTCAAAAGAAGAAATTTCTGGTGACTCAGTTAATAAATTTGAAAACAAAACATTTCATAGAATCACAGAATATCTCAAGTTGGAAGGGACCTGTAAGCATCATTGAGTCCAACTCCCTGCTCCTTGCAGAACGACCTAAAGCTAAACCATATGACTAAGAGTGTCATCCTGACAATCCTTGAACTCTCACACGCATGGTGACCTGCTTCCCTGGGGAGCCTGTTTCAATGACCAACCACCCTCTCAGTGAGGAACCTTTTCCTAATGTCCAATCCGAACTTCCCTGATGCAGCTTGATTCCACTTCCCCCATCCTATCCCTGGTCACAAGAGAGACATCAGTGCCTCCCTCTCTGCTGCTCCCTTTGAGGAAGCTGTAGGCTGCAAGGAGTTCACCCCTTCCATTTCACAAATAGCATTTTTTTTCCATCCATTCCTTTCTTCCCTCACTCAGTTTATTTGCTATAGCTGACTTGATTTCATGTCCCTTCAGAACTTTGTTTCTTCACCGATATTTTATTTGTAAAGTACTTTTAAACTAGCTATGTTCTATGTAGAACAGCCAAGCACTGTCAAAGGCTTCAGATATGGGAAACCAGCTCATGCCCTCTACCACAAGGCTCGCTCTCAGTTAAGCTGTTCTACAGCAAGCTCAAAGTGCAGAAAAGCTGTATGGTGTGAGAAAGTAACAGCTTCAGGCAACACTTATTCCACAGGCACATCTCAGCCTGTCCTGCTATCACTGCAGCATCACACCTCATCCCTTTCCTAGTCTCCCATCTTACCTTCTCCCTTTGAATTCTCTTCTGATCAGCATCCCATCCTCTCCAGTATGCCAGCCCAGTGCTTACCAAGGCCCTTTATGATCAGATTTAACCTATTAGTGCAGCAGAAGACCACCCAGATTTTTCTGTTGAGTCAGCTTCCTGCTACCAGAGGTAGCTAAACTGGCTCACAGAGGGGTGTGGTCAACATCAGAGGTGGTCCAAAGAGCACAACCTCCACTTCTAGTGATAAAGGAGCCAGATTGACTCAAGCCATCCTACAAATTATAGTCTACATAGAACAATTTTCACCCATCTACAGGGAAGACAGAGCTCAGTAGAGTCAGAGTAAAGCATGCTTGAACTATGGTAAATTACAGTGAGTCTCTCAAACCCAGATAAGTTGATTGCCCTTATTAGATGGATTCAAAGTTCAGCAACAGTCCTCAGTATCATCTTAATGTGTGTAATCTTTGCAGGCACACCACCAATGAGAAAGTTTTATTACTTTTTTTTTATTGCATACTTATCTACAGTTTTATTCCTGAAAATCTTACACAGCTCCAGTGAAATTCTATCTAAGCAGGTCATGCACTTCAACTATATCCCTTGGGAATTGAGAAATTCACAATTATTGATGGCAGCTGATTTCACTTCTCCATGCTGAACACAGAATCTGCTAGGCTGGGGAAATTAGTTCTACCTCCACCGCCTGGCTTTTACAAAGGCCAAAGAATTTGAGATATAGCAGTATGCTATGGATTTTATGCAATACTACCAGCCTCTTTGGAAGCCAAACTTAAGAGTGTAGTAAGTGCTCTCCTGGCAAGGGCTTGGCCTTTTTGTGCTCTTTTCTGGATTTAGACATCTCAGTAAGACCTTTCACTATGATCTAAAGGTCAGTGATGTCAGGTCCAAACCCTAGGATCTTTAATACTTCTTGGGAATCACCGTGTGAAACTAATTAACAGGAGTGAAATCAGTTAGTATTCCATAGGCTTTCACTACTCTAGAAAAATTCTGCAGAAAGAGTATTCAGGTCTGGATGGATGACAGACCAATGTAAGCCATTGCCTGTGTAGTTTATTAAAGGATAGCCTGTATATCCTTCTGTAATCACATTTGGGACAGGACTAATCTGAGTTTTTATATTCTCCATGTTGATGTACTCCAAGAAGCAGCTGTGCGACCTCACAGATACTCTGGTCTGCACTCATACCATAGAAAACAGATTGAGGGGGCAAAGCATCTTTGGAGAAACGTAAATGGGAGGCCTGTTATGACCCCATAGTAAATGCAGCATACAAAACAGATGACTGAGTAAAGGTTCTAACTAACTCATGGAATATGAAACAATTGTTGAGAAACACTGTGTCTTTGCAGCCAGAATTTCACTAATACAAACTATTCTCCCATACAGGGTAATAATCAGTTTACTCATTCCACATGTCAGTCCTCAGCCCCACTGCTCTGTTTATTTAGAAGAGCTTTCCCACCATGTATATGTAGGGTTAAAAAATAACAAACCACAAAAACCCCCACAAATTAAGTAAAGTCTGCATTCCTTGTGATAAAAAAATACACAGCTGCACACCTAAGCAATAAAAAACCCCTTCAGTGTTACACAATCTCTCTACTTTGATATCATGTTCAATAGCATTCAAAATTAACAAGGTAAAATTACAGTTCAGAAATCAACTGAATCCTCAGCCACTATAAGTCTTCATCACTTGTTAAGGCATGAAATACAGTAAAATTACAAGCATGAGCAAGATGTGTGTTATTAATGAATGCTAATAACATTGAATCCTACAGTTCTAAACTGGCTAAATTAGTCAGTCTTCTAAATGCTTCCACCACAAACATATGATTCCCTAGCACACACCTCACACAGGCAGCCACTCCACACGCACCACTTCCCTACTAATAATTCTCACTCTGTTTTCTACTTGAGCAAAATTGGGTCAGAGCCATACACAGCCTGGCCCAGCACTGCCACTCCCGGCCTCTGTAAAAGTCTGCAAACTCAAGAGACACCAGGAGCTTCACTCTCACATACCTTCTTTACTGCAGCTGGGGGAGTTGCTCAGGTGTTCCTCATTTCCACCTTCTGCATCCTGAGTCACTCCTGCAAGGACAACAGGCAATACTCAGACAATCCTGAAGCTCACAACACCCTGCTTCCCCACCCCAGACGGATCCAGAGTAATCTGACTGAGAGCTAGGCCATTTGTTCAGCATCAGTAATAATCCTGAACAACAACCCCCACCCCCATGGGGCCATCATACAACACTTCTCTTTCCTCCATACCTGACTCCACACTGTCCTCATGATCCCTTCCAGACCCTGCAAAGGCCAAGCAGAGAAGACACTCGGTGCCCATGATGCCATCCATAACTTCACATCAAGAAGTGTTAGGCAGAAGTCACAAAGAAAAAAGACCTCTCCATAGCACAGGCCCTTAACTCTTATTTACCCCATGGTCATCTGTATACCTGGCCATCAAGCTGCTGTTCTCTTTCTTAAAGATGTCTGAAGAGATATCACAAGACAACTACAGGCCTCTGCCTTGCTCAGCTTCAAGGTACTGGCTATTGCATAAGAGTGAGTCACTAGCTACAACTCACGTTACCAACATCATCAGCTAACGCCAGAAAGCCAACACCTTTCCCTCAGCACAGCTCCCCACCACAGAACAGGCACTCACCTCCCTCATTTACACCATGGTCAACTGCATAGTTGGATGTCAGGGTGCCGTTCTGCATGGCAAAGAGTTCTGAAAAGAGACCACAGGAAAGCTACACAGTCCTCCAGAGTGCATCTCACTGCTTAACTTCTCAGGGGTATCAGTCATTGCTTAGAGATGAGTCACGAGCTACAATTCATAAGACGCACAGAATCACTCAAGTTCACTCAAGGAGGGAGCCCAGGAGGTCTCTAATCCAATACCCTCCTCAATGAAAGGTTCTAGACATGTTGCTCAGGACTGTCTCCAGCCAGGTCTTAAAAACCTCCAAGGGTAGAAATTCCACGATGACTCCATGCAGCCTCTCCTAGTGATTTGTTCTGATTAGACGCAGAAATCTTTTTTCTCATATCCTCACAGAATCTCCCCTGCTTTAATTTAGGACCATAACCTTGATAGCCCACTAACACACCTCAGTTAACAGCCTGGCTCAGCCTTCTTATTGATATCCCCATAGGTTCTGGAGCTGCTGTTAGGTACCCTGAGAGCCTGCTCTTCTTTGGGGTTGAACAAGCCCAGTTTATTCAGCCTCTCCTCAAAGGAATTGTGCTCCAGCCCCTGACCACATTGGTGGCACCCTGCTGTACTCACTCTATCAGCACTTTTCCAGCATTGGGTGGGCCACGAACTAGATGCAATACTCTACATGTCATCCAACAAGTGCCAATTAATGGAAAATAACTACTTCCTTCAATCCACTGGCTTAAGCACTCCCTAAAACAGCCTAGGATGCTACGAGCTTTCTTTGCTGCCAGGGAGCCCTGTTGACTCACAGTGTACTGTCCGTAAGGACTCCCAGGTACATTTCAGCAGAGCCACTCCCCTGCCAGCCAGCCGCCAGCCTGCACGAGTGCAGGATGTTGGTCCATCCAGGTGCAGGACCCTGCATTGCCCATGCAGAATTTAAGGAGGCTTACACAGGCCTCTACCCCTCCAGCTCCCTTTGAACTACAATCCTGCTCTCATACTGATAGACTGAACTCCACATTTTGCTGTCATCTATAAACTCAATTACACTGTTTTCTCCCCCTTGTCCAGGCCACAAAAAGACCAGACCTCTGCAGTATTCCACTTGCCACTGACATCCATGTGTAATACAGCCCACCAACCACTACCTGCAGGCTCAATAATCTAGCAAGTTTTCTACCCATGTAGATAGACAGTCATCCAGACTAAGACATCCCAACTTAGGACTCCAACAATGCTGAAGGATATTGCATTAAAAGTCTTGCTAACATCAATGCATGACACCCATTGTTCTCTCCTCATCCACAGATCTAGTAATTTCATCCAAAAAAGGTTGTCAACGTGGTCAACTGTGATTTACTCTTACTCCCAGTTACCATCTTTCTTCCACGACCAGAAATGTGTTCTAAGAAGACCTGCCCCATGAGTCTCCCAGGGATGAAAGTGAGTCTGACTGACCTGTTGTAGTTCTACAGATAGACCTGTTAGCCTTTTTGAAAGATAGCTGCAATGTTTCCTGTCTTCTAGCTGTCACAGATCTTCCCCAACATGACTTCTGAAGGTGGTAAAGAACATCATCACAATGACACCTGCCAGCTCTTGTATCAGATCCCATGGACCAGCTTGGGCCAAGGTTTCTCCAGAAATTCCTGATCTGATCCTCTTCCATTGCTAGCACATCCTCTCCTACCTGAACCTGCCTCTATGCAAAAAATGCCACAGAGACTGCCAAAATGGAGGCAAAGGTAGCACTGGGTATCTCAGCCTTATCTGTATCTGATATAAAAGAATCAGATAATGGTTGATGCTGGAAGGAGCCTTTGGAAGTTCTCTTGTCCAACACCCCTGCTCAAGCAGACAAACCTAGAGAAGGCTGCCCAGGACCATGTCCAGAGAGCTTTTGAATATCTCCAAGGATGGAGACTCCATAGCCTCTCTGGGCAATATATTCCAGTGCTTAGTCACCCTTGCAGCAGAAAAGTGTCTCCTGATGTTCACACGGATCCTCTTATGTTTCAGATGGCATCCATTGCCTCTTGTCCTGTCACTGGGCACCCACTGAGAAGATCCTGGCTCCCTCTTCATTTGCTCCCATCAGGTATTTATACACATTGACGAGATCTCCCTGAACCTTCTCTTCTTCAGACTTAACAGTACCAGCTCTCAGCCTTGCCTCACACACGAGATGATATCACAGCATCACACAACGGTTGAGGGTGGAAGGGAACCTTAGAATCCATCTTGTCCTATGCCCCTGCTCAAGCAGGCTCAACTACAGCAGGCTGCCCAGGACCACATGTAGACCCTTAATCATCTTCATGGTCCTTTGCTGGATTCTCTCCAGTGGCTCCATATCTTCCTTATACTGGGGATCCCAGAACGGGATTACAGGTGTGGCCTTACCAGTGCTAAGTAGAGGAGAAGGATGCCTTCCCTCACACTGCTAGCAACATTAGGAGTAATGCAGTCTGGGATATCAAAAGCCTTCTTTGCTGCAAGGGCACATTGTTGACTCATGCTCATCTTCTTGCACTCCAGGGCCCCAAAGTCCTTTACTGAAAAGCTGCTTTTCCAGCTGCTTGACCCCCAGCATATACCAGTGCATGGGATTATTCCTCCTGGTGTGCAGGATTTTGCATTTCTTTTTATTGAACTACATGTGGTTCCTGCCAGCAGTTTCTCCAGCTGGTCAAGGTCCCTCTGGATGGCAACACATCCCTTTGGTGTGTCAGCCACTCCTGCCAAATTCGTATCATCAGCAAACTTGCTGAAGGCATACTCTGCCCTATCATTCAGATCATTAATGAAGATGTTAAAGAGGATTGGATCCAGCACTGACTCCTGGTGTACACCACTAGATACTGACCTCCAACTAGAATTCACACCTGTGATCACAATCCTCTGATCTCAGGACAGTTTTCAGTCCACCTCTCTGTCTGCTCATCTAGGCTATACTTTATCAACATCAGATATCACTCAACCAATCCCCTGTTCAGCAACAGGGCCATGTTTTCCTCATTTATTCTTATGCAGATAACCTAGCAGCAGAAGCTGCTCTCATTGTCATGGTAATCCTATAGTGTTTTCAAGCCTCACCAAGCCTTGGCTTTCCTGATACCATTTAACTAGCTCAGGTAGTGTTCCTAAATTCCTCCATTGTAGCCTGCCCCTGCCTCCACACCTAGTATAAGCTATTTTTGAACTGGAGCCCTGTCAGGAACTCCCGGCTTAGCCAAGCTGATCTTCTGATTTGCCTACCTGTTTTCCTGACCATCAGGATGGCCTGTGCTCATGCTTGGAGAAAGTCCTCCTTAAAGGCCTGACGGCTCTCTTAAGCTCCTTTGCTCTTCAGAACTGTCTCCTGTGAGATCCTCCCTACCATCTTCTTGAGTAAGCAGAAGTTTGCTCTCTGAAAGCACAGCGCCTGCACTATGATGCTTCCCTTCCTCTCTCCTGTCAGGATCTGGAGTGGTTTCTTGGTCACTACAGCCAAAGCAGCTGTTTGTGACCACATCCCTGTCCAGTCCTTCTCTGTTAGTGAGCAGCAGGTACAGCTGCACATCAGCCCTTGCTGGTGCATCTGGTAGCCTGCGTGAAGAAGTTGTCCCTGATGCTGCCCAGAAATCTTCCTGACTGTTTGAATTGCTGCGTTGCCTTTCCAGCAGATGTCAGGAAGGTTAAAGACAGGCACACACAGAGACTACTGTCTTCCCCCAGCGACAATGAAGGACAACCTGACTCCATTTCACAGAGCAACAGTCTCTTGAAATCAAGCCTCCTCTTGGTCACATCAACTCTTGCTCCTCACTTAAGTACTTCATGTGCACACACTGGGCAACTGCAGGCCCCCTTGATCTCCCAACAGGCAGTGTTAACCAGAAGACCAGAAGCTGGCACTTCAGCAAGGACTGCCACTTGACCAGTATTCTCATCTCACTGTGACAGGTATTGTTTTTTTTTAAACTTATTTTTTTAATACCCAAATGATGTCCAAAACACACATCCATCAAGTCTGTATGTGTATGCTCTGCTGGGTAATTTCCAAGGGGGGTAAAAGTGCAGGACTTCCTCTGTCCTTAACTACAGCCTAAAAGCTGGTTAACTCTGCTCCTGAAACTCCTGCACAGAGGGCAGGTATTCAGCACCCATGACACAATGCACCCCAATACCTCCATTGAGAAGCACTACCCAGAAGTCTCTGAGCCTTCATCTCCAATGGATCCTGGCCAGGTTGCCCACTGGGTCGTTAGCACTGACTGCTCCACAGAACAGGCACTTAACTTCCTGATTTACACCACTGTTAACTGCCTGCTTATCTTTCAGGGCACTGTCCTCCTTGTTCAATTCTTTGTCTGAAAAGAGATCAGAGAAGACCTATAGTCCCTCGGGAGCACACTCCATTGCTTCTTCCCCACACCAGCATAAGTCATTGCTCTGCGTTGCTCCTCAGCAACTGTTACATACTGCTGTGCTACCAGCAGAAGCCCTATTTAGAATTGCTTTGTACACAGATTTTGAAGAATGTCATAGCCTTGCCTGCTGCTTATTGTCTGTATAGCAGCAATTGCATGCTACCTAGGTGCTGCAGGGTGCACTGTTCAAAGGTGGACTGACTCCCCTTCCTGATGTTCTCTCTATAGCTTATTTTGTTCCCCTACTGTCCAAAGAGACAACCTTTATCTATGGACCTGATACTTTGCCTAACTATACATTTCCCTCCTTTCTTCCGCAAGACAAGCATATAAAATAAACATATACATGCATATAGGAGAAGAAGGTATTTGGAAATGGTAACAGAAGTGATAAGACAACCCGACAGAGCACCACACCTTTGCCATCAGCTACAAAACTCTTTCTTCAGATGAGGAAAACCGTTCTATGCCCATTACAATTCATGCAGGAACAATAAGCGGCAAAACCCAGGGGCTTCTGGGTTTCCTTTTCCTTTCTGTCATCATTAGTGATTTTTCCCTTAATCAGGAAAAAGTTCTGCCTTCTCTACTCCCCTTACTATCAGCTACTTGGGGAAAATGGTGGAAGAGTTAGTGAGTGAATGAAATATCAGTGCAACAGTCTGGGAAAAAGAAACTTTTTTTTTTTTCTGACTTGAACTATAATGTTCATATTTCACTATCTGTGTGGAGTAAAAAGAACGTCTAGGGAAAAAATACAGTTCCCAGAATTTCCTTGAAATTTACACTGGCTGTACTAAGACAACAAAACTGGGGCTTTGCTTATCTGGCTGATGAATGCAGTCAAAAAAGACTTTCCTAGTGCAAAAAGCAAGTGGAAGATACCCCATCCAGAAATGGTGCATCTCCCAAATTAGCATTTTGCAAGCTTGTAAGCATCTCATCTCTAAATTAGTGTGTTGAGGCTCAGGTCTATGCAGCATTTTATTATCTTAGGTCCTGCTTGAGGGTTTCTTTCCAGCAGATAGCAAAGATTACCTACCCATGATAACATGCTGTAAGACTATCCTTGCACTCTCTTGCATGCAAATAAAGGTAACATTAAACAAAAGGCTAATTTGCTTATTTACTATAAAAGGGGTCCCCTCATACCTGCTTAGTTCTTCTTTCCACAGATATTGAAGTGATTTGCATAATCTCATAATTCTCATCATATCATGAGGGAAGCTGAAGCCCCAAGAAGGTATTTGCTCAGTGCTGTTTAACAAACACAAGGATGCAGGTCTTTTAGACTTCTCATCTAGTGATCTACCCATCAACATTTACTGTTCCTAAGGCAACAGATCTTTCTAGGCCAACAGGGGAATGGTAATCTCTACACCAAGAACATGCTAATATGTTCTGGTCTGCGAAAGGCCATGTGCAGAATTAATTCCCCTCTTCATGTTCCCCTGTTTTAGGGCACCATCTCACCTGTCACCTGCTTCAGGCTTTTCATTCTCATTATCAATGGGTTGTGAAGTTGTACCTGCAAGCAAACAGAAATCCTTGTTAGAAATGTGTATGGAGGTAGCACAACAGTCTGCAAAATATGCAACTTAGCCTTCAAGTGACAGTTTGATTATAACACTTTCAGCAGATACTCCTGAGAACTAGTATGTTATGCCACTTTATTGAAGGACTCACAATTTCAACTTCAACTTCCCTCCAGTAACTACTTAAGGTCCTAGACCATAACCAACATTATCTATACTCAGCCTACAGCTTCACAGCATCTTTCTGAAGTGGGTTTACTTAGGGTGACAAAGCTGCACATATTTGCCACAAAAAGCCAGAGACAGCTAAAAAACAAATCCCCATCTTTTTTTTTTTCATTCCATCTATGTGTTGCACTGTGATGGTTTAACCCCAGTTGGCAATAAGCACCACACAACTGCTCGACCACTCCTGCCCAGCAAGATAGGGGAGAGAATTGGAAGAGTTTTTACTCATGGGTTGAGATAAAGACAGTTTAGTAGGTAAAACAGAAGCCACACAAGCAAAGCAAAACAAGGAATTCATTCACAACTTCCCATGGGCAGGCAGGTGTTCAGCCATCTCCAGGAAAGCAGGGCTCCATCACGCCTAACTTGGGAAGGCCAGCGCCATCACCTTAAACATCCCCCCCTTCCTTCTTCTTCCCCCAGCTTTATACGCTGAGCATGACATCATATAGTACAGCATATCCCTTTGGTCAATTGGGGTCAGCTGTCCCAGCTGTGTCCCCTCCCAGCTTCTTATGCACACCCAGCCTACTTGCTGGCAGGGTGGTATGAGAAGCAGAAAAGGTCTTCGCTCTGTGTAAACGCTGCTCAGCAGTAACTAAAACATCCCTGTACTATCAACACTGTTTCCAGCACAAATCCAAAACATAGCCCCATACTGGCTACTATGAAGAAATTTAACTCTATCCCAGAAAAAAACAGCACATGCACTGACACTGTGACCTTAAACCCTTTCTCTTTGCGGACTTTAAATAATATCTAATAGAACTATGGGCCATTCTAAAGTAAATTTAAGTGCAGTACCAAAAGGGGGATTTTTGGTTGTGTGTTTTTTTTTTTCTTCCCATATTTCTCCCTTTTTTCACCTTCAAATCCATCTGTGTTCTCTAGACTTCAGTGATCTCTGAACCATGGGCTAGAAATACAGCTTTAAGAATTGTATGAAAATATCTGAAGAAAAATTAAGTTCTTTATCCAAAATCCTGTTAAAAAGCTTATAAGATTTTGATATGCTGGGGCAGTGGGGTGGAAAGGAAGGAAAAAAAACCCCAAAGAAACCCAACAACAAAAAAAACCAAAACCCTGCTTTCATTGCATTGCCTTCCTACCTGTGGCATCTTTTCCAGGCCCATCACCAAGGACGTCATCACATTTTTTTAACCTCCAAACCCATAGGAACATTAAGAAACTTCAGAAATTAAAAGAACAGCTCAAGAAATTAAATTAATCATACAGCAAACCTCTGCAAAGGTGACACAGTAGTTTGCAATCCAAGAAACATCCTGCTCCAGCCTTTTGCTAAATCCAGCAGCTTGTGTAAGATACCAGACCAAGTATCCCACACAAAGCCACCATTAGTTCAATACCAGAACACTCCAACAGGGCACTGAGCTCTCATACGATGGCAGGACCTTTGGCCATTCCCCACTGAAACAGTATCTGGTCTGGTGACCTCCACAGCAAAGTATTTAAGAGTCTTCCCCTGCTCACCCTAATCTGCTTGACTGTCTGATTTAGTTTGGTTCATAAGAACAGACCACAGTGGTTCTGGTAACAACACGCATACGTGTTAAAGCTGGAACACATTAGCCTCATTCACCCTTGTGAAATGAGCAGAGACTAAAGGAGCTGTCCCCTTCCCTACCTGCTCACCAAACAGAGTGATTCCCACACTCTAACACACAGACCCACAAGCTAGAGAACTGAGCAACCTTGCTGCAAATTAAAGTAGTAAAAAAAAACCCAAACCCCAAAAAAGCATCAGGATTAGAATGTACAGCAGAAGCACAAGCAGAGATCTGGACAGGAAGACAGGAATGCAGGCAACCCTGAGAATCTGTACTGCCTGCAGAAGGACATCACGTAAATAACTCATGGGTGAGCAGGAAACTGGTAACTAACAGAAAGAGGTAAGTATTTCCTCCACTGACTGTCTCCTTCCCTCATCCTGACTGTTACAAGGAGAAGACAGGCCTGCAAAAGGGAATAGGAGTGAATCAATAAAGTAGTGCTAACAGATTTTTTTCCTGAAACAACTGAAAAGAGTTAGAGAAAGAAAAGGAGACAATTGCAACTTGTCCCACAGGATGTAAGCGTGCACCAGAGTCATGCACCAAAAGCAAGGAACAGACTTCTGCACACCAGACTAGCAATATCCCTGTCTTCACCAGTCTTAGATGGATTTTCAAGATATGACCAAGGTAAACTAACAGCAAACTCCTGCCAGTCTGATGTAATAACACCTTCAATTATCATAATTAAACCTACTGCTACATGCACAGCATCAACCCCCACTCACTGGAGCCACCAGCTTCCCAAGTCAAATTCAATGCACAGAGAAAAAGGCTAGCTGCCCAAATTCCAAGATAGGCCAGCAAGAAATTGCCATGGGGGACATCAGGAATGAGCAATGTATTACATTTGTGCCCAGCCTTGATACGAATTGTGGGTTTAGAAAATTGATACGAATACTGGGGTTAGAAAAATAATGAACCAAATTTCTGAAAGAAGTTTATATAAATGGGACAGGCAAGTAAGATTGAAAGAGATGGAAGAAATATTAACCTCACTTCAGTGTGTAAAACAGCTCCAATCAAACAGGTCAAGAGTAAGTTCTCCAACAGAAAGATTGCTCTATAGCGTGTACTTTTCCAGCCCTCCTCCCGAGGCCAACCCCCATTCTCCATTGTCAGAAGGGGAATTTCCCTCCAAAGAGAACTGCTGACCAGGCAAATCTCAGGCCATTCACCTGCTGTCAGTAATTCTGCCAGCCCCACTAACCCATCCACTAAGTGCAGGTCCCTATGATTATCCAATATTGGACCTCAACTGAGTCTTTTGAGGCCATGTGTGCACACACTGAAAATCAACTCAAAAGCTTATATTCTGCATAAAATGAAAGAGCAGATCAGAATCCTAGCTTCAATCACCAGCAGATGTTCAAAGACACCTATACCCCAATACAGGTTTCTTACCTCTGTCCAAGTTAGGCTGTTCTTGGCTGTCCACAGAGTAAAGTGGCTGATGTTCTCCTATAACAAAATTTATTTATTTTAAAAACTATATATTAATGACCTGGAAAAAATAACTACACTCTGTAAAGCAACCAAGGCCTCAAAGAAAGCTTACTCCTTTGCTTCTCCAATAAAAAACTACACTGCCACAGAAAAAAAAAAAAAATTCACAAGCCTAGAGCAAATTAAAGCAATAGTCTGATTTCCACACGTGTGACACTCCAGATCTCTTACCTGAGCCATGCACTAGACTGTTCTTCTGAGCAGCTCTTCTTGTTCCAAGTTTAGTTCTACCTGCACCAAAACAAATAGAATGCCTGAAGAAATTACTCAGAAAGACAGTTTTGTGCCTTTGGAAACTAGCTGACAGACTCCATCCATTCCATCTCCCTCACCCCGCCCCAAATGAAATAAAAATTCACTGAGCACATTCAACTGAATACTTCACTTGGGGAGAAAAGGAAGAATGAAATATTTTGGGGCAAAGACAATCAGTGAGAGATCAATAAAATGAGCTTCCTGCAAGAGCAACAAGTCAGAACACATCTAACTAAATCTAAAGCACAGCTTAGCAATTCATGATTCTGAGTCTTATACTTAAATCAGCAAATCATATCTTCTGTTTGATTGTACCTGTGCAGTGCTTATCCTACTGTGGTATAACAAGTTTATTTTCTAGCATGGTCAAACCTTTGCTGTTTCAAGGAAAACAGCAGAATTGATTTGAGTCTAACTGATGGCCAGTTATGAGTACATTCTCCGTGTATTGATACCAAGCATAGTGTTGTTCAACAACACCAACACAGACAAGGGCACAGAAGGCACCCTCAGAAAGTCTGCATATGACATAAAACGGGAGAGTAGGGCATATGCTAGAAGGCAGGACTGCCACTCAGAGAGACTTCAACAACCTGGAGGTATGTGCTGGCAGAAAAGACGTGACGTTCTAGGGCAAAATGTAAGGTTTTGTGTCTCTCAAAATTATGTACAGGGGCAGTACAGGCTGAGCTCTGCCTGGCTAGAAAACAGCTTTGCAGAAAAGGACCTAGAAGCCCTGGTGGATGATAAGTTGAACACCAGTCAGAAATATGCCCTTGCAGCAGAAGCCTACCAGATACTGGTCTGTGTTAGTAGAATCATAGTCAGCACACCAATAGAAATAATTCTTCCCTACTATTCAGCATTTGTGACACCACATGTGGAGTACTGTGTCTAATTTTGGGCTAGAGAGGTGAAAAAACACCGACATTCTGAAGCTAATCCAGCAAGTGTCCACCAAGACAATTAAGGTGCAGAGCTGTGCAAGGAGGTGCTGAGAGAATTTGGTTTGTTCAGCCTGAAGAAATAGAAGGCTAAGGGGAGAGCTAATTACAGTCTACAACTAACTTACTGAGAAAATAAAGAAAACTCCTCTCAGAAGTTCAGAACAAAACGACAGGAGGCAATTGCTGCAAGTTGCAAAAGGGAAATCCCTAATAGGAATAAGGAAAATATCCTTCTGCACAAGGGTGATTCAGCTGAAAGAAACTGGGGAATTTCCATCCTTGGAAATATTCAAAATTTGACTGGACAAGGCCCTGAGAAACCTGATCTAGTTTTGAAGTTGGTCCTGCTTTGAGCAACAAGGTGGATGAAACCTCCAGAGACTCCTTCCCACCTAGTTTATCTCATGATTCCATGCCAACAGAAACTAAATGGACAATGATCAAGGAAGTATAAGGTCCACATGCAATCTACATCTATGTATGCTCTGATCAGAGCCTCCCTCCAGGATATCATCAACCAGTCCCTACCNAAACTAGCTGACAGACTCCATCCATTCCATCTCCCTCACCCTGCCCCAAATGAAATAAAAATTCACTGAGCACATTCAACTGAATACTTCACTTGGGGAGAAAAGGAAGAATGAAATATTTTGGGGCAAAGACAATCAGTGAGAGATCAATAAAATGAGCTTCCTGCAAGAGCAACAAGTCAGAACACATCTAACTAAATCTAAAGCACAGCTTAGCAATTCATGATTCTGAGTCTTATACTTAAATCAGCAAATCATATCTTCTGTTTGATTGTACCTGTGCAGTGCTTATCCTACTGTGGTATAACAAGTTTATTTTCTAGCATGGTCAAACCTTTGCTGTTTCAAGGAAAACAGCAGAATTGATTTGAGTCTAACTGATGGCCAGTTATGAGTACATTCTCCGTGTATTGATACCAAGCATAGTGTTGTTCAACAACACCAACACAGACAAGGGCACAGAAGGCACCCTCAGAAAGTCTGCATATGACATAAAACGGGAGAGTAGGGCATATGCTAGAAGGCAGGACTGCCACTCAGAGAGACTTCAACAACCTGGAGGAATGTGCTGGCAGAAAAGACGTGACGTTCTAGGGCAAAATGTAAGGTTTTGTGTCTCTCAAAATTATGTACAGGGGCAGTACAGGCTGAGCTCTGCCTGGCTAGAAAACAGCTTTGCAGAAAAGGACCTAGAAGCCCTGGTGGATGATAAGTTGAACACCAGTCAGAAATATGCCCTTGCAGCAGAAGCCTACCAGATACTGGTCTGTGTTAGTAGAATCATAGTCAGCACACCAATAGAAATAATTCTTCCCTACTATTCAGCATTTGTGACACCACATGTGGAGTACTGTGTCTAATTTTGGGCTAGAGAGGTGAAAAAACACCGACATTCTGAAGCTAATCCAGCAAGTGTCCACCAAGACAATTAAGGTGCAGAGCTGTGCAAGGAGGTGCTGAGAGAATTTGGTTTGTTCAGCCTGAAGAAATAGAAGGCTAAGGGGAGAGCTAATTACAGTCTACAACTAACTTACTGAGAAAATAAAGAAAACTCCTCTCAGAAGTTCAGAACAAAACGACAGGAGGCAATTGCTGCAAGTTGCAAAAGGGAAATCCCTAATAGGAATAAGGAAAATATCCTTCTGCACAAGGGTGATTCAGCTGAAAGAAACTGGGGAATTTCCATCCTTGGAAATATTCAAAATTTGACTGGACAAGGCCCTGAGAAACCTGATCTAGTTTTGAAGTTGGTCCTGCTTTGAGCAACAAGGTGGATGAAACCTCCAGAGACTCCTTCCCACCTAGTTTATCTCATGATTCCATGCCAACAGAAACTAAATGGACAATGATCAAGGAAGTATAAGGTCCACATGCAATCTACATCTATGTATGCTCTGATCAGAGCCTCCCTCCAGGATATCATCAACCAGTCCCTACCAGATAGGAGATGTATCCCATGCTCTTCACCCTGCGGTCACCCTCAAATGGTGACCCCTCCGGGAAGCCAACAGGAATTTTCCATGCAAAGCACCCTTAGGGTGAAGCGATATATTCTTTGTTGTGACTCTCTCCAACATAAAGAGAAGAGATGGCGTGCACCTCTTTTTCAAGCCAGAATACGATCTGACATATTAACCTAAAAAGGTGGCAGCAAGAGATACACAGTGATAGCCTGCAATTACCATTTCCAAATAAACTGTCAGATTTACAAAAAAGACACAAGTTCAGTGCGGGGATGGATCAAGAAAAATCTAGAACTCCAAGATGATGGCAACACAGGCTGACAGGAGGCATAGAAGTCCCTATGTATCAGCTGAGCACACCGAATTGTTGGATTAGACTCAGCACAAGGTATTCAACAGGCACTGGTAAGAGCCTGTCCCAGCAATAAATCTGATCTTGAGGGCAGCTTTATGATGGTCTCAAAAAAGGCAGTGAAAGCACACTCAGGTAAGAATGGGAGAGGCCATAGATACTTGGTGAGCAGAAATACATTTGCAGTGGTTTTGAACCCAGCTAGCAGCAAAACACCACACAGCCGCTTGCTCACCATACACCCTCCTGGGGATGGGGAAGAGAATTAAACGGGTAAAGGGAAGAAGAGAATCAAGGGTTGAGATAAGAAGAATTTAATAACTAAACTACAATAAAATTTAAAATAATAATAATGATAATTATAATAATATATACAAATATTCAAATGAGTGATACACAGAGCAACTGCTCACCACCCGATGACCAAGGCTCAGCCCATTCCTGGCTAATGATTCCAGAGCAGGGAGATCACCAAAACCACAATCCCAGAAAGGAGCTAAGAGCCCAAGTATCCGAGAGTGAGAGTCAACTGAGAACAAGATGAACCCAAGACAGGTGCAACCCAGAGAGAGAGAGGGCACTTCTGGACAGACCCTCATCTATATAATGGGCACGATGTGCATGATATGGAATACACCACTGGCCAATTTGGGCCTCAATCCTAAAACTAAGGTCGAATCCTAGGCTAGTAATTGGGGCTGTGCTCCCTCCCAGCTTCTCCTGCCCCTGCAGACACTGGCACAGCAGAGAAGATGAAAAGTCCTTAACTGTCCTGGCAGCAATTATAAACATTAGCACATTATCAGCCTTCTCCTCAGCACAAATCCAAAACACTGCCTCACACTAGCTACTATGAAGAAAGTTAACTATGTCCCGGCTGAGACCAGGACAACACAGTAAATGAAACACCCAGTCTAAAGAAGAAATATGCAAATACAAACTATAGTGTTTCCCAGGACACAGAGCCCAGTGTCTGAGTGCAAGAAGTTCAGTGTATTACCTTCCCTCAAATCTACTAGCCTTTGCCTAAATTGTACTTGTTTCAACTACTATATTTACATCCCACAGTCAGAAACTTTTAGACGTTCTACAGAACTGTACATCAGCATAATCTCGAAGCATGTCAAGTTCAATTAGGAAATGCTATACATACCTCTTCTGTATAGAAATACTAGGAATCCTACAACTGGGATGAAGAGAATAAAAGCCACAATCAGACCGGCTCTGCTTCTTTTGTGATAGATGTCTCCTTTAAAAAATAAAATAAATTATTGGTTAGTTAAAAAGCTGATACCTGTGTAGTATTAGTTTGCCTGCTCTGAAATTATGGGGATTCTAGGCATTTCCCTTGGAAATGTCACTTAAGAAATTTTATTTCACAGAAAATGTATGTGATATAGCATTCCAACCTCTGAGATCTAGCAGACCTGCAAGCAGGAAATTGGAGCTGTCAAGAACCTTAACTGCAATCAGTTTTGAATCAATTACATTCTGCTAAAAACGGCCAGTCATTCAATATAAATAAACAGAAAAGAAGAATAAGATATTTTCCCTAGTGTTTATTAAAAACAACTATATATGCAAAAAAAAATATTACTGATCTAACAGATGAGACAAAATTCTTCTGTGGAGAAGGGATACTGCAAACCACTAGCTCTCTGTGTCCCTGCTTCAGCTTTCAGCAATCACCTTGCATTTCCAGGTAGCTCTGAATGGCTCTAAAAAAAACTCACAAGACTGCTGCCATGACATAGACAAAAACATGTCAATACTGAGTTCAAGTTACACTTGCATTAAAGACTCTATTCTGTTCCATGGTAGCTAGTAACTTCTTACTACTAAGTTAAAGGAAGGGCACAATTGACATATAAATGAGGTCTCACATTAAGGCAAGATTCCCCATACACACCATGGAAAAATTCCCTTTAAACAGTAACTGTGTATGATGAAAGAAATATTTCAGAAGTCTACTCCTCAAGCCAACTGCTCCCAAGTGACAGCTACTATTCTGGGTTTTAGTTTGGCTTCGATTCCTAAAGGGCATCAAGTCATGAACTCACCACAATCCTTATATCATCCTATGTTTCCCTTGCTTCTCATGTCATCATTGTATGAAAACTTACTACTGTTCATAAATCAACGTGGATAGTACAGCTTTATCACATCAAAACAAGAAATTGCTCCCTTTCACTGTCCAGAAAACAAACTATAGCCCATCTTGCGCCACATTCTATCTCCTTTCCATATTAAAGCAGCCAGGAGATCAGCCAGGCCAGTCATTAACAAGATTAGGTTCCCTATGACAAACAACAGTGCTCCTCAGCACACTAAATATCCTGCTCTTCTGTCTGGTGCGATACCACAAAAACAGAGACTTTCTCAGACAGGAGACTGAAGGCAAGCAACGGGAAACACTTCTGTGTGCTTCGGTACAGAACTGCACACACAGAAGGTCTTCTCCATGCCTTACTTCTTAGGGACTATCCAACTGGTTTGCAATTTACCCATGAAAGTACTCTTCTCATGCCATTACAGTTTATATTTCTTGTTGTCTGCACTCATGCTGTGGCCTTTTCCAGACACCAGAACTGTAAAAATAAACAGGGTAGAGAGGGTTCAGCTATCACTCCCCCATCTTTTCAATACAACCCACCTGCTTTTCTTTGTTTTCTATCCTGTTTGTCTCGCTTACTCCTGCTGCTCCAGTATGAGCATCTCTTTCCATCCATTTTAATTAACAATTTCCAGAAAATATAAGAACTCGGGAGCTCTAACATTTGTGTTTGGAGACCACAAGAAGGCCAGATGCTGGGCAAGATGAAACACTTTTGATCTGATGAAGACTGGAGTCTTGCTAGTGACTTTTGTTTCATAAAGACATTTTCTAAGAGTATATTTTCCTCAAAAAGTCATCTCTCAATGACTAGGCACCTACAGTATCCCTAGCACAATGAAAAACTCCCTGCTCTACTCACTGTGAAATTCTACCTCTCCATAACTTGGCTCACAGACAAAATCAAGCTGTGGTGGCTTAACATCACCATGCATAAGCCAAGCCACCGTGGCTGCTGATAAGAGCAAGGTAACGTAACTCCATTGTGGAAGGAAAGCAGACATCTGCTGGGGACTAAGAACATGAGCAAGGACAGCCACCACTGCTCAGCCAACTGCCAATAACTTCCTAAGCCTCGGTGTTGATGCATGTAAACTCTCCATGTCTTTGCTCTCTTTCATTTTGTCATAAGAGCTAGGCTAGAGTTATAAAGGCAAGATTGTTTCTTCTTCAAGCCCAGAAATGAGACTGGAGGAAAGCAGAGCTGAAAAGAAAACACATTTTCCCTCCACAGCTTCTGCTTGGCATGCAGGAGTGCTGCCCTCTTCAGCGCACTCTCTTCTTGCTGGCTGGTGAAGCAAAGGCTTGGCAGCATGGACCTGCAGAGTTCCTGCCCAAGTACCCTCAGGGCTCCCAGGGCAAGACAGGGTAAAGGTTATCCTTTCAGTATAACCATCATCTCCTCCTGCCTAGAACCAGGAATTGGACCCTTTTACTTCCCTGCTTCACTGGTCTAGTGGAAATGTGAAGAAACCTCCCACTCAATGTTGTCAGCTGCCTTTTTTCAAGGAAATTATACGTCATACAAAAATGTTGCATAAGATCCCCACCATGTATCTTTAAGCTTCTAAAGAAAGCACGTGTCATCATGTGTTTTCTAAATTTCCAAGGAACCCTTGCCCCTCTTTTCTACTTCATTTTATACAGAGACAGATTTCCCATTTCACAGCAGTTAACTTCTCCACTGTGAGCAAAGAGGGAGAAGTAACAGCCGAACACTTTCTCATCCACTCTTTTTAGAAGGCTAGAAACAAGAATGTTTGTCTGCTTTCTCCTTCACTTAGCCTATTATTCTGAGATAAAGTTCATACAACAAAGTAGTGCTGTGCTAAGGCCTTCAGTATCCTCTACAGAAACTGCCAGACTACCTTCACCTGTATCCCCTTCAATACACTCCAAAATTCTTCTTCTTTTCCCACTTCTCCAGCAGCCAGATACCTTTGCTTACACAGCCTTCTCATCCTACCCATGACTCAGAGCCACAGTCAAGCATCAGCTGAACCATGACAACAGCATGGGTGCACAGATTTGGCCTGTAGCAAACAGCAAGCCATGAATCTTAGCCTGGTTTGCAGTACATGAAAACATGTCGGATGTTCTCATGTTTTACAATGACTGAGCTAATGCATGTAATCCAGAACTCCATGCTAAGTGAATCATGTCTCTGAATGCAGGGCTTGGTTTGCAAGACAAGGCACAGTCCTTCACTCACAAGGTGACAGGTCACCCATACAACCTAGTGAGCTATACTTGAGTTTTAATATTCACCTGAATAATTCTGACTTTTTAAGCATTTAAGCAGGCTAAAGATATCCGCATGTTCTGTTCAGAGTGAATATTCCATATATCAGAAACAAATGCTTCATTACTATATTTGTTTACCTGACTTGATTTTCTTCACTACTTTTCTAGGAGCTTACGTTAGGCTTAGTTATTTCAGAGACCTTTTGTATAGCAATTCCTTTTTTATTTTTAATGCTATCATTATAATCTTTTTTGGCCTCAAATACCTCTTTGAAATGCATATATGTATATATTAGGTCTATACAAGGAGCAGTTAGGTTCCCATATTACCATTAAGACATTAATGTTCCACCTGCTGAAAGCGAGTGGAAAAGTCCTTACTGATTAGCTTATAGCAAGGAACTGTTTGCCTCAGGAGCTGGGCTTTTTAAATAGTGGATTTTTGTTATATTTTTTGTAACTTCCCAACTACCCCTTTTTTAGGCTTTTTTTTTTTTAAATTGTGAATTCCCCCAGCAACCCTAAGCAGCAGGGTTCCCTCCTAACCCTAACCACTAGTTGCAAAGTACCCTGAAATATATGTTCAGTCCAGAAGGACTACCAGAGTATTCACCCATAGTCCTCCTAATTCCTCTACAGGCCACAAACATGACCCACTTCCCAAACTTTAGTAAGAAAGGATTTAGACCTGTGGTATAAAAGCATGGGCAAAAGCTGCAGACAGGAAAGAGAAAACACAGATGACAGTAAGCTGCAGCAGAGTCCCAGGCTGTTGCAAGAGAAAATCAGATTCATGCAGGAATGACTGCAAATCTTACATGTAATATCAAAAGCAGAGTTTTTTGCTTGCATACTGTAGCAAGTTCACAGAGGGATGTGTCGCTACTCCTGGACAACACAGGGCTCACAGCCCTTAACATTCCCAGGACAGAGGTAGAGCCTTCCAAAATGCTGTCACAGACAGAGATGCTGCCTCCCTTCTCTCCAATAACTCATTAGTCAGACCACATGTTCAAGACATTTTCCTGTGTTAAAGAGATAAAATGCACAGTCAACTGAAGAAGAGCCTAAAATTTTCTCATTAGTGTCCTGACCAGAACAGATCTTCTTGGGTCCAGCTGCATTATAATTCCCTCATGCACACTGGCACAGCCTGAAGAGGAGGAAGAAAGCACGCTCTGCTGCACGGCGCAGAGAAGCCCATGGCAGGGTTGTCAAAGCCTCAAGTATGTGACTCTCAGAAGTACTTGGTGGATCCCTGCATAGTTTAGGGACAAGCAAGAAGCAGATGCCTATGACAAGAACTAGGCAATCCTGGATACTTCCATGGAAAGAAGTTGAGGAATGGGGAAAACAGAGGACCAAACATCAGCTCTGCAAGAATAAAGTTGCCAGCAGGGTCAGACACCAGCTGACTTGGAGACACACACACACAGAATTGAGAGGAAGGTGCAAATCTCAACAATTTTTGTTAAGTTCCAAAGTTTTTTGTTGTGGTTTTTTTTTTTCCAATAGCCAGAATTTTCAGTTCCTCTGCCCTGTTCCCACTTACATCTCTCTTCCATTTGCTGAACCTCGCAGATGTCTCTAGCTCCCTCCACCCTGCTTCCTGCCCAAGCCTTTTCCAGTCCCTTTGTCCTCTGATTACTTGCCTGGTCTGATTCTTTCTACTACTTGCCATGGTCACTGCTACCATGCACTTGTGTTCTAGCTCTTCTTGTGGGTGAGAATTAGGGGAC
>VZTO01003204.1:163887-246546 GCA_013400615.1 Syrrhaptes paradoxus | reverse complement strand
TCCCCTTTCTTACTGCTCAAGCACCATTAAGCTTAACTCCTATTGATTCAAATAAGAGGTTGGCACCTTCTGCCTACCCAAAGATTTATGCATATGCTTAAGTATCTGCTGAGTAAGAGTCTTGGTTCATAGTGGCTGATTAGGGAACAAACGGAGAAGATAAAGGTGAAGGGAAAAAACAGCAGAAACCAGAAATTCCTCTAGAACTAAGATTAAATGAAAAAAAAATCCCTTTCTTATAATAAAGCAGAATGTTAGACAGTGGGGCTGGTTCTTGTTGCAGCTCATGTTCTCTGTTCAGCTCACTGAATGGCTTCTGACTGATACATAGTCTAATATGTTTTATGGTAGGATATTGTTTTCATATGCATAAAAATGAAAAAATAAAAATATTTTACAGGAGGCAGTCATCAATCTTTCTAGCTTTCTTCATGGTTGTTTATACCATTCTAACTTTTGTGCATATTCTTTCTTGTGTATGAGGATTTAAAGGATTACTGTGCTGTGTGGAGAGGAAACATTGTGTGTACTCCCAGATGTTATATAATCTTCAGGAAGCTTGTTAAGTTGTATGAAAGAGCAAGTGTCTTCCTCGTGTCTATTTAACTCTGTATTTAACAGTGATTCTTTTAGCAGAACTGCAGTGTAGCTGCTGTTTTACACAGATGTTTAGTGTATCCATTTGTGTAGTGGGGATGAGTATTATGGTTTTGTAGCTTCTGAACCTTCAGCAAGGAACATAGCTAGACATTGGTCTAGTTATGGTGAATATTTTCCTCCCCTTTTTATGGAGACATCCTTTGTGGATTGACTACCCCTGAAAATAAGGGGTCTGAAGGCTTGCTCAGCGCTGTGCAGTATGTGGCCCTATAAAATGGAGCAGACCTTGACATTGATTGGGAATGTTCTAAGATATTTTAGAAGAGCATTGGCAGAGCCCTTTGTAGATCATTACTGTTTGTGATTTATTATGGTTCTTTGTTAGATTCTTCATTTGTCAGAAAAAAAATTCAGAAGGATTCAGGGACACATCGACATAGAACTAAAGCAGGAGTTTATTCTCTGGAGCCTGAGAACAAAGATTAAACACACAAGCCTAGTGCAGCAGCAGATATCCCAATCTCAGAGCAGGAGAAAGGCTGTTGTGACAAAGCAGTTCATGAAACTTCTCCTTACAACTGATCTTTAGTCTTTTATTATTCTAGAGTAACTTTTTGTTGTCTGAAAAATTTAGTCTTAGAAACAAATTACTTTAAGATCATCCAAATAGCAGCTGCAGGAATATTAATCCAAGAAAGAGCAGTGCACAGAATCACAGAATACTCTTCCAAAAGCAGAAGGCAGTTATGATTGTAGAGGCCTAGATCCTGAGCTGATGCAGGCTGGCACGGCTCCATAGCCATCTAGTTGAACTTGTGATTTTTTTGGATTCCAAACAGCACTTAAGATACGTAAGAAAACTTTAAGCACCTCCTTTGTTCATCCTTGCCTCTTTGTGTTTATGGGTATGCATAAGTGCAAGCTACTGAGGGGGTACTGCCTTGGTGACAAAGGTGGATGAAAGTCCCATATCTGAAGTTCAATTTGACTGTTCCAAAATGGAGTGAGATGGGGTCTGGGTTCTGGTGGTAACTTCTGTTGCTGAAGAAATGCCAGTTTCCAAATTTAGTATTACAAAACCAAGGAAGGATTCTTTTGCTAAGAGTATATAAAATAGGTCTGTATTCTAATACTCAAGGTCTTTGTCGTCTTTTTTGATTATTCAGGAGAAATCAAGATAGGATGCATAGGAAATGTATAGTGCAACTACGTGCAGACTACAGACATCTCTGAAAGCTGCAAATTTTCAAGACAGTTAATTTCCTTCTAGTAGAACTGTGACCTCGCTTTTAGTTTTGTAACCATTTGAATAGCCTCGTGACCTATTCACAGAGACATCACTGTCTTTTAAATGATTTATGGTATTTTTAGAATAGCAAGGTGGCAACATCTATCTGTAGTCGCCATAGGTCTGAAATGCTATTGATCTCATGAGCTAGTGACTATACTTGTAGATCTTGCTTTACCACTGATGAAATAATTCCAAGTTCCAAAGTACTCCCCATATTGAGTTGATTTTGATATATTTAATGAGAATGTCTTGGAACGCTGTCAAGTGATACAGTGAAGCGTATGTTACTTTCAATAGTAAGATAAGGACACCATACTATTGAAAATCTCATTTGTAAGAAGGACCATGATTAGGTGAGTTAGTCCTAGCTTAGCATGTTTAGCAAGGCTTTCATAAGATTTTTTTTTTTTTACCAGATTAATAGTTAACCTAGTGATTCAAAAAGCAAAATCTTTTTGAGGGAATTCTTAGCCTTTCGAGAATTAAATTTTTGCATGACTCTAGTTTCGTGTATAAAGGATACCACAGTTTACAGGGTGCACAGTCAAAGCATGGACTTTAAGCGGCTGCCACACCTGAAACTGGCCTCATACAGGGTTTTTTTGTGGTCAGAACTGTTTGGGTTCAGGCTGAGACAGTCCTGTTATGGATAGTGTTGGAAAATCACACTACCAGGGAACATGGGCTAGCGCTTATACAAAAGCAGAACTATGGCTATATAATTTCAGAAATGAGCTCTAATATTTTCAGTTTTCATAACAGGTGCAACAGGTTTAATAACAACAAGGGAATGAGAGCAGAAGAGTACACTTACTGTGGCTTCTTTTAATCTTCTGAAATCTATGTGCAGGTATGCATTGATTCCATTGTATGCACCAGGCAGGGTTATTCCATGTATTAACAAGACAAATAATACAACATAAGGCAAAGTGGCTGTTATCCAAACAACCTGCAGACAGCAGAGATCCCACAGATTAATGAGTTGGTAGAGAAGATTTAAGAACGTGTGAAAAATACAGCTGGCACTTTCTTGGTTTTGTCTGTTCAGTTCAATGGAGAAGCTCTTTATAGGATGTCTTGGGGGAAAATCTTGTTATGGGTCATAAGTATGTATGTTTGTATGTATGTTTGTTTGTAGATACCACTAGGACACAGTTTTGACAAACAGAAGATTTTGGAGTGTCTAACACATTACCGGTGTGTTAGACTGCTGATTAGCTGTTAAGCTATGTATTCGCTTACTAGACAAGTGCAGTCACCACCTCATGTTAGGTGATGCTTTCATGAAAATGTACAAAAAGCTCTCAGGTATATGTAACCCTAGAATTCCTGTTGAGGTGTTTTCTGAGGGGTGTCAGAGTTTTTTCAAATTGCTTTCATCACGTACTTATCCTGTCATGGCATATTATATAATAAAACCAAAGCATCTTAAACCATCAAAACATAAGTACATTTGGCCAAGAATAGGAGGCACCATTAAAAAAATTTAAAGTCTTTCAAAATATTTTCTGCATGAGACCACTAATGTTGAATTGAAAATAATATACTCCTAAGATTTCCAGTTAGAACACCACACAAGCAAAACTTCTAAATAAAATAACAGCTGAATCAGGATTGTGTATTTCTACTGTACATATATGAAGGCCTCTCACATGGTTTGGTCCCTGAGGATCCATCAGAAGCAGTGATTAGTCTCTTACTTTCTAAAATTAAGAGACTTCTTAAAAGAGACAACGTAGTTGAGATAGAAGGACAATATTAGCTCTACCTTTCCTGAAGTCTTCACGCCTTTCCACAGACTAAAGAAAAGAATGATTACCACCACCAAGAGGCAGAGGGAAAGTTGCCAGCGAGGCAAGCCAAGGTCATGGATTCCACGGCTTTCATGAAGGTGCAGAACTCCTCGCCTAGACACCAGATACACAGAAACAAAGCGAAGTCACTGGGGGAAGAAGGCTTTTTAGGTATCTCATCCTGTGGGCAGCAGAAATGGATGCTACACTGCAGGAGTAGCTGCCCTACTGATATCGCCAGCAGTTAGTGAAATCTGATTTGTGAAGCCATGTATTGTGCTTCTTCCCAGTATGCCTTTATGGTCTTACTGGCCCATGAGTTCCTGTTTAGCAGTACAGTGCCATAATGAGAGCACTTTCTCCTTCACTGGAAGTGTTTGTGGATTTTGGTAGTGTCATTCATTGATTCTTGCTAGAACACTGAACTGATGCCGAGAGAGGCTGCAGAATATTCATCCTTGGAGATTTTGAAACTTGGCCAGTAAAGGCCTTGAGCAGACTGATTTACTTTTGAAGTTAGCTTTGCTTTTGGGTGAGGAGTTGTATTAGATGACCTTCGGAGATCTGTTTCAACCTAAATTATTTTGTAATTCTAGATAAGCAAATAGCTGGCTTTCTGCAACTTGAGCAGTTCCAAATTACTTTCAATTTCTTTTTTGAATAGGCTACTTGTGAGGCTGCAAATGGGAAAAATGTTTGGATAGGAAAAGCAATGGTTGGTAAATTTAAATTGGATATAGTGCTCTGTGGTGTTCACTGAGACCGTAGGGTGATAGCAGAGGAAGTTCTGTTGCTTTCCACGGCAGGCATTTTTTTGAGATTTGCACACTGAAATGGACTGAAGTGTAGAAGAGTGTGTGGTGTTGTGACTGGTGGTATTTGCAATTAGAGTTGTCAAAACACATTGTGTGCTACAGGCACAGGGATATGGGAGAGATGTTATAGTGGATCTCCTTTCCTTTAACTGAATTCTATGCTACTGAAGTGTCTCTTGCTGATTTTTCAAATCTAAAAAATGCAGAAATATTTTGCTTTTCTGAAAGCTGTATTTGCAAAGAGGAATGGCATTGTAGCTGGAGCCCTGGCCTGAAGAAGAATTGCAGAGCTAACTCCAGGTTCTGATAAATCAGTTGGTCTCATTCAACTTTTGCTTACAGTGTGAGTGAAAGCTGCTTGTATTTCTGCTAATGAAGTATAATTTGCTGGAGGATCCCCCAGTGTAAGAAAATCCTGGACAGGGATGCCTGATTCCATTCTAAACTTACCTGCTTGGGCAGCAATAAAGCTCCATGGGCTTCTGATCAGAACATTTGTCCAGGATCTTGGGAGGGTTTTGGCAATCTGTGCTATCACAGTTACACTGCTGTCGCTATCAGAGATGGATGTTGTAAAGAAAGTTTTTGGATTACGGTGTGTAGATGTCTGCTCAGAAGAACTGATTCTGAACTTCCATTTTTTGTGCCCATTTAATTTTTTATTCTTCTTGACCAAATATTTTTCGGATTTGCAAAGAAGCCTGCTTCCTTCTGTGTTTGCTTTCCAAGAAGCAGCTAGCAGTGTGTCTTACTGTTCAGAACACTTGCCAGGACTGCCATTTCAAATGTGGGATTCCCAGGATTTTCAGGAGAATCTCCATTCCAAGAGCACTGCTCTCTTAATCAGGGTGAGGGATCATAAAATAGGAAGAGAAAAATAATTTTGTAACCAGTCAAAACAGCTGTGTAACTGGGCAGCTAAGCAAGGAATTCTTCATAGACAACTGCTGTTTCTGAGCCATAATTCTGGCAGGTTTTGCTTCCTTTTCCTTTTTTTTGTTTTTCTTTGTGACCTCTGAAGATAAGTCATAGAAGCTTTTGGAAAGATGCCTTTTCTGAGGGTTGCTGGCAAGTAGTTAATTAATGTTTACCTATTAGAAGCTACATTTCTGTTCCAGCGGGACTACAAAGTAGAAACGATCTTAGTGCTAGATTGCAATTTAGGTTAAGATGTGCTCACATCTGAAGAGATGGAGGAGAGAAGCAGTTGCCAAAGTATTAGATAACTAAACTTTCTTGGTTTGAAGGATATATCTCTGTAATGTTCTTTGAAAAACAGTCATTTTTTTGGAGAAGGGCAAATTTGAAAAGAACTTTGCATTCATCATGTTCATCCAAGTAAGTATACATCAATGATGCTACAGAAAATCCAGTTAGCTCAATTATGCCACAATTATTCTTGTTTCACATCAAGCAGTACTTATTTTGGGAGCAGCTGAGGCTGCTTTTAGCCTGTCTTTGTTAAGGCAGGTTGAATAATAAATCCCTGACTGTCTTCTTTAGATTATTCTCAGTCTTGCCTTATACTGGCTGTAAGAAGGAAAAGGTGAAGCGAGAGATAGTGCAAAAGGTTTTGACGTCAAAACACTTGAATTTTCAGTCTTCTGATATTACAGTAGAATAATGCAATGTGCCCACCATCCATTCCTGAATTGAGGAATCATCCTGTTTCCCAATGCTCTAAAGACGTGTACAAGACAGACTAAATGGCATAAATTGATCTCTTAAATCCCTAAGCCAGGGAACCAGATGAAATGCAGCATCAACTAGTATCAGCCTTTGTTGTCTGTCAGCCTCTTTAAATTATGTCCAAAGCGACTGAGAATGTCTTAAGTAAAAGCTTCTGAAAGTGATTCTTGTTTCATAAGTAGAGATATTTGTCCAATTCTGCTAATAAAATAAGCTCTCATAATTCACAACTCTTGAGTCAAAGGGAAAGGAAAAATCAGAGGAAGCAAGACAAATAGAATTAGCATTTTGCCTGTATATTGTTGTTATTGAGAAAAGAACTAAAGTAGATGAGAAATACGTGCAAAAAGGAGAAGAAAATGTTATGGGGCAAGGACTGAGAATAAACATTAACAGATGGAGCTGACAAAGTAGAACAGGGTCCTGTTATATTATGCTGAGCAAAACACAAGAGGACCTAATAAATTGTT
Source organism: Syrrhaptes paradoxus (assembly GCA_013400615.1). NCBI lineage: Eukaryota > Metazoa > Chordata > Aves > Pterocliformes > Pteroclidae > Syrrhaptes > Syrrhaptes paradoxus. Next base: position 239,888 of record VZTO01003204.1, on the reverse strand, counting down.
TAAGCTTTCTGGTATTCTAGTCAGATCTCTAGCAATATTTAGTTAGTACAGCACCAAGAATCAAAGAACATGCACTAGAGATAAGAGATCAACTTTTTTTTAATCAGGGATTTGTGCAAAGGAGCCTGATTTATGCTAAGACTGCTTTCCACATAGGGAAGTGTAAATGACATTTGCAATGACTTTGAGACTACATCGCTGTAAAAATGGGTCCCAAGAGTTGTCTTATCAGCAAGAGGAGCAGGAATGTGAAGGGATTTCAGACTGAAGTTGCATTCAGAGATTCTGGTTTCTCTCTTTGGGAGATTTTTTCTGGTCCTGTCCTTCCCTGTGCTCTGTGCTGGGAAGATTCCCCTAGTCACCCAATAACTCTGGCCACAATTCTTGCCTTACTTCCACACAGCATTCAGCTAAAGGGAAATAGCTCACCCCCGCTGAAATTGGCAAACAGCAATTTGCTGGTACCACTGTCTTCTGTTTCATCTTTGTGCAGCACTTGGGTCCTCTTTAATTTGGTGGTGTATTGCAAAGAGCTAACAGGAAGCCCAGCTGTTTAGTAGTATTCACACATAAACCCTACTGAAGATGAATTATTGAGGAGGCAGGAGAGCAGCTGCTCAGTGGGACTCAGTAAGTGAAGGATCCAGTCATCATTCTAACAATAGGTAATGTTGGAACCAATAAATTCTTCTGAATCTTAGTTTTACCATCTGTTGAATACGGATTATTATAAACCTTTGCCTTGTGTACACTCTTAGCAATTCAGAACATATTCTTTATGGAAGCAATGACTATTTAAGTGTAAATAGGGAACCAAACCAAAGGAAAAACAAATGCCAAGGGTTGTGATCTGAAAATTACTCTGTATCTTGTTCACTCCATAACATTTAATCCATAGCCAGAAAACAGGAGGCAAGAGTTTTAGGTATAGAATTCTCCTAGACTTTTTTTGTTAGACTGGTTCTTTCTAAGGACTTTCTAGGAGCCATTTGTATTATTCATCCCTTGAGAGATTTACACAGTTGTATTTTGGAAATCTAGAAAGTTTTGTACAAGCAGAGCAAGTTAAAGGTCTTGAAGTAGGCCTTGTTTTTCCAGTCCCAAATCAGTTATAATTTTATGTTTCAATCCAAATATGATTACACAGCTCTGTAGGCTCATTCTTTTTCTTTTATTGAAGGCAAAATTTGCCTAAATCTGATGTGATCAATAGTAGTGTATGATTAATCTAAACAATATTTTGATGTGTTGTATTGAGTTTGTTCAGATTGCAAAAATGTCAACTTGTCAGCAAATCAGTATGTTAACAAATGCATTTGTAAGTTAACATATTAAGTACTTCTAAGAACGTCCACGTTCTTCTGAAAATTAGTAGTCACTTTCATGGGATCTAACCCAAATGGCTTGCATAGAGTAGGTATCAGCAAATTGGCTAAGATATAAATAGATACAGTCCTGGTCTCCTGAGCTCTGTTCGCTATTCGGGTAGTTAGACTAGGTTTTTATGATTTAAAACTTAATGCAAATTGTAGATTGAAGATGCTAAAAGGACTGTCAGTGTATACAGTGTGCAATCTATAGAAATTAAATTACATACTCAATTTAGAAGGCAATTTGAAGCATGATAATTGTACTCAATTAGAAGGCTCTCCTACATGCATGTCTTCTGTTAGATATTTGGGCAACCATAGTTCAGTTGTAATTGCTGACAGTTTCCTTCAGAGATGCCATTGATTCTTTTATCCATGGAAGGTTAGGTTATCTGCTTTAAGAAGCTGTGGATGGAGTTCTTTTTACACAGAGTTTGCCAGGCTCCAAGTATTTTACTTCAGGTACAGCACTGCTTAAATTCAGCTGGACTGTTTCCCCAGCAGTTTGTGTCTACAAGGTGTACATCCACAGCTGCATGGAGCAGAGCTTGCAGTACAGACCCTGCAGACCAGAGCTGGCTCCATGCAGACTGATCACCAGTGTCTCCTCACTGCAGTGCTGAGGCTAGAGATGCAGTGTGGAGGTAGCAGAGTGGCTCCACATGAAGTCAGCAAGGTGCAGCAGGGTCAGCCGGGCTCAGCCCCAGCTCTGCCATGCACACAGCCACCGTCTGAGCTACTCTGGCAGCAGCCAGCGTGGGTACAGATGGGTGTAGTCACTCCAGCTCTGTTGGATACTGCATTGTCTTTTGCCACCACCTTTGTTGTCTGGGTTTTTCTGTTTCTCAAGATATTTCAGCTCCCTCTTGTGTTGGCGAATGCAGCTATGTAATGGACTTAAGCTACATTTTCGGAATCACTTACAGAAAGATGATTTACCAGTGGCACCTTGGTTGGCATATTTATTATTTGTACTGAATGCAATGGTATTTTTATTTTTATTTTATTTTTATTATACATGGCCACTGGGACTAAACTCTTCATTGAGAATGTTTATCTCAACTCACTGAAGTTTTTACCCAGCTTAATTCTCCCATCAACTTAATAATTCTGACCTCCCCTGCTATTTGGGCCACACTTCAGCACATTCAAGTCTGCACAGCACTCTGAAAAAGAGATTTTCAAACTCTGCTTTTAAACCCATTATATTGAGATCTGCAGATAGACTGGAAATGCTTGAATTTACCCCTCCATAGATCCAATGAATACTGAACTCCTGAAAAAGTTTGACGATACATGGTGAAGCAGTTAGAGCACATGTGCTCCCAACTGCCCCACCCCTTAGTCAGCAAGTTAAATGGTGCTTCAGCCAGCATCCTGAATGGCCGTGAACTGCCCTAGGTGGGAGGGTCATCGAAGGAGAGCCCCAGCCTCTCCAAAGAAGCTGCTGGGCTTTCACAAAGCTTTACTGATTTCAGAAGGGCTGCATGGAAAGACACAAAGTTGCCAGAAGAAAGTCAACCATAGGAACAGGCCCATGCATCACAAACCCAGGGCAGCTGACACGTTTAAACAAATGGATGCTCGCTTTATGGTTTGACATTTGTTGTAAAGCTGAGTCCTTTACACAGTGAGGTTAAGTTTGAAACCTTTTCATGCATTAATGCTTAGATATGATAGGTGATGAGCAAATACTTCCTCTATAGGAAGCAACATTTAAAACACTAGTGGTGACACTATGTCGGTGCTGTGTCCTAGAGAACATTTGATAAGAAACAGGTGAATACAAATAATGGATGTTTAGTTGTGTGTGACACTTTTATTGGCTTTGCCTGGAGCAATATGTGCATGTGGAGATGTTCCACGGAAAAAGTATCTGCTTCAGCTTGCTAGGATTTCAAATGCAAGGTAATATAGGGGAGATGCGGCAGCACTGACCTCAGCTGCTGTAATTATTGCTCAGAGTCTGGTCCCACCACCACGCTACACAGGATTCTGTACGTAAAGATGTGCAGTTAGAATCCCTCCTACAAGATAGCGCAAAGCAAGCCAACTGCATGCAGCGTAACGTGCAGCTCCTGACATTTGCAGTATCTCATAAAACCCTCCTGGAAATTTAAGTTGGCAAAGTAGTCATTCTTCCAGTCTTCAGGACTTGTGGTTTAGGAATCATTTCCATAAAGCTGTCCAAAGCCTAAGAACATGTGTACACACTTACATGGATTGACTTCCACTGTACTCACATTTAATTTATTTTCTCTGTGTGTAAGTAAATGGTCAACAAACGTGAAGATGTGAACATACATGCAAAGTAAATTTCAAAGCTGTGCATGTAAATATTTGTGGAAAACTGTTATACTTGAACCAGAAATTTCTGTGTACTGAGTCAAAAAGAGAAAGATTGAGTTACTTGAGTCCAAAAAAATCAGCACAGTCAAAAGTAAATATACAATGTGTAGAGATGCATAGTCTCAGACTATGGGTGTGTAAACAGTGCACCCAAACACTTCCTAAACCTGACTTTGCAGTTCATATAGAATTGCTATCTAAACAGCTTGCTTCTTGCTGTTTCAGCAATGTGGCCAGAAATTTCCTATGTAAAGTATTCAATGTGTCTGATTTTCAGCCTGCTGAAATCAGAGGAGGAGTTCTCTTACATTCAGGGGACTTTCTAGGGGTGAAGGTACAGAACCTGCCTAGAATTATTGTTACCCTCTGACTGCGTGATCTCTATGAAGCTAACCAGATGACTGCTACTCAACTTCAGATCTCTCAGAAACATCCAACAACTTTATTTTCATTTAAGATTCAAAGGATTAATAAGTTTAGATGTCTAGAGAGGTTCTTAATTTCTCATTGATTACAAACACTCTAATTAGTTTATAGGGTATGGATGTTGCATATTGATGAAGAAAACTCTTAAAGAAGCTTGAGGTTTATTCAGTGGAGGACTGTTTGTCCAGGAAAGTGGTATATCATTGAGAACTGCTCATGTGTTTAGCATGAGCTTAGAGTCTTTTCTTCCCAGTTGTGTTTAGCAGAATATAGGGCTATTCACTCTCATTATTTCTCGTTTTTCTGATTCAGTTTTTATGAACATTTATAAGCAGAATCGCTTATGCTTGCTTTTGAAATGGTGTTCTCTCTCTTTTGGGAGAGGTGATTGGATAGGTTCCTGCATCTTTGTTTGGAGCACATGGTGTTGATCACTCCATTTGACGTGTTGCTGAACTATGGGAACCCTTTGGTCTGTGGTGGTCTTTCCTGTGAAGACTTGTACCCAAGAGAACAAACCTATTGGTCTATAAAAGTAACCTTTGCTGTGTAGGGTGAGGGTTTTTTTTCAGGATGTTCTTGGTTCAACATTCCTAATAAATTTATGTTCATAAATATGAAAGACATAGACTGCTGTGACTGAACATAGTCTTTAACCCTTTTTCTTAGGTGGCTTTATGTAATTACTTACATCTGGGCAGACTTGTGAATTCTGTGTATTTCCTTTACTGAATCTGGCATGAAAATTTCCATGTAAAAATGTGTTTTATTTCTTACACAGAAAGAATGGATTACAGCCCTGAGAAAAACTACTATCAGAGGAAAATAGCTGTAGCTAAGTACATTTGTTGACAATTTCAATATTTTGTTTAAAAAATTGCCAGGATTTGTTCCTACAAGTCATTATTTTTTACAGGCACAGTACCTCGTGAGAATAGTGCTTTTGTTCCACCACACTGGTATTTTTTAATTGTCAGTGTAAATGAAAGCAAGATGGTAATAAACTTTTCACAGACACAAGAATGTGGAGCACAAATATAAGGTATGCCTGTATTCAGATAAATTATCTGAATAGGAGCGATATGGAGTAGATAGGAGAACTTCTTTTGCAGTGATGCATTTGTGTTCTTCCAAAAAAAAGGTTTCTAACGAATTATTTTAACATATGCTGAAAGGATAAAAGTTCCTTTGCATTTTGTGTGTTTTAATTCCAAACTGCTGAAGAGGGAAGTAATTAAGTAATGTGTGTCTCCAAAGAAATGTGGAATTGATATTTTATTCCTACCTGGATTTTTCTTATGACTGACCATTACTAGCAGAAGGGCACCAGTTGCTATCACATTTTGGAGTGCTTGCTTTGCTAAGTTTGCAGTGTACAAGTACTTTATAATTGATTTCAACCATCTCTAATGAGGTACTGGAGAGGTCTCATTCCAGCCTGTGTTCTTGTTGTAAGCAACTGTCCCATTTACGTCAGTGGCATCTTGGTCTGAATTAAGCCTGAATGACTGAAACCAGACGTAGTAAAATGAAACACTCCAGAAAGCTTCAGTGTAGAACCACTTCAACTTGAGTTATTGCCCAACTCTTAAGGCTTGAAAACAAAAGCCAGATATGTTTGTCAAATCCGCCTGTCACTGCCTTGGCATGGAAATTGCAATTTGAAGTGATTTCTTTCAAGTCTGAGACTTAGAGATTTCTCCTTGCTTTCCCTCCCTGCCAAATGCTGGACAGCTGAAAGATTTGGCCTACATTCTTAGCAAGTTTTCCCTCATCTCGGCCGAAGTAAGTGGTGAAAATCAGCATATTCTGATTGAACTTAGAGGTGCCTTTCTTGAACTATTAGATGAAATGTCTCATCACAGTACTCCCACCTCTTCCTACAGTTTATTCCTATGCTGGCAGAGATTGAGAGTCAGCTCTGGCAGCTGCATGGTTTTAGGAAATTATCTCCTCTAAATTCATGGTCAGACCAGCTTTGTGTGAAGGAATGATGTCCCAGAGAGAAGTGTCTATTTCTCTTATGGGTAATCACACCAGCTTTCTGCTTGTGGCCTGCTTTGGCAGTACTTCTTTTCAGTCATTCTCCAACGGCAAAAATAGAAGTTTGGTGTTTCTGGTCTCCCTGCTTCCAGTTCAGCCTGCCCACCAGAAGGCAAAAGTTTGCATACAGCTTTAATTTAAATACACAGCCTAGAGAACCAAGTTCAAGCTATAGTACTTGCCATGCAGTCTTGAGGCTGAAGACATAAGTGTTTGGACATTTATCATCCTTAGCAAGTTTTCCATAAGCTACAGTGCATCCCAGTAACACAGAGCAGCAAGTTCTTGTTATGCTGGTTATTGTGGTTGAAAACATGGCCCAAAATACTCCAAGCTGGATGGTCTCCTGTATGCTTTGGTAGTACTGAGGAGAGTAATAGAACTTATTTTCATCTCCACTGACAAAATCGCTCTCTTTTTTTTGACAGCAAACACTGGTGCTGTTGCTGTTTTCAATCATCGTTTTAATAACACTGATTAGCATGCCTTGTGTTAGTGCAGAGGCCGGGCTTCCATAGGTGTCCCACTGAAGTTTGCGTGGCATAGCTTTATTTCCCTCTAGTATAAAATTAGCTGTTCTGTTTCCTTCTTTCTCTATATAACTGGTCAAAACTCAAAATCTGAAATCTGCCGTATTATGTCTGTTGCCCAAAATGTAATTGTTTCTGTTATTGCTAACACCTTGTAACATTGGATAACAGTACAAACCTTAAGAAAATAAACAAGATCATAAAATTTGGCAACCAGTGTTTCCATAATGCTGTTACTTAAAAACTCTTGCTCGTCCACAACAACTCTGTTGTTGAGGAAGGATCTATTCACTATGCAGTCAATAATTTAGGGTTTCTGGCTGGAAGGAATAGACTGACCTGACACAAACTATTCTGTCAGGAACTGGAGTTCTCCTCTGGCAAAGATTTGTTGATTAAAAGTGACTAATGGCTATCTACCAGGAAGACTCAGGTGTGATTCCTACACAGACACTTAGGTCAAGTTCAGCAGTCATTCAAGCAGTAGTGTAATACGGTACAAGGACACCCAATATTCTTAAAGGATTATCAGCCTGTACTTCAAGGGGTTTTCAGAGGGAATGTAGCCAGTCAAGACCCTTATTTGAACTATTACTTAACAATAAACTGCATCCAAAAACGGTGTGTCATTTTGTAAACTCACTGTATTGACGCAGATTTAACATTACATCATCACTTCTGTTTCCTGACTCTATTGCACAAAATATGAAACTTTACAATCAGAAGATTCAGCTCTCCCTGTTGTAAAAAGACCATGGGAATGAGTTAGGGTGTTTGATATAGGAGAAGAAACACTGTTTTCTGAATTGGACTGTCTTTATTATGTTGGATCTGAATACACTAAAACTTTGCACAAGCTTGGGTCCACACCTGAGCTTTACAGCTGGACTTAATGAGCTAATCCAAATACTGGATAAGTGAACGTAATGCCCCTTGTGATTCACTGTTTTTACAGCTGGGGAAGCAAATGTTACAGATTGTGTTACTGCAGTGGTTATTCTTCTAATTTTTGCAGCATAATCTAGTTGCTAATAGGTACAGGGCCTAGGGACTTCATTACTGCCCCAAAATTCAGGGATCAAAGCATAATGAAATGTCAAATTCTCTTTTTATTCTTACCTTCTGAAAACTGCACCTTGAATTTGTTTCCTGGTAAGGAAAGAACCCTAGTATTTCAAGCTTCAGCGTACAGACAGCATCACAACTTGAGCTGTTCCCCAGGTCAGTGGAACTAAATCAAAACATTGTGAATAGATTCTACCACTACCTCACCCACTGCAAATTCAAAAACATACCCCAAGCATGATGTGATAACAGAAAATGCACTTTAAATTATAACAAAGCAAAGCAAGAATATATGCATTGTATTTTGCTTTGCAAAGGCTTAAGCACAAGAAAATTATAAAGAAAACCTTTATAAATGCTCTTCACGTGAAAATTCTGTAATAATGCACTTGTTCGTTTGAAGATGCTGAATGTATAATGTTCACTTCAAAGTCAGGTTCCTTGACTACATGCATATATAGCCTTTTGCTATAAATGACCTCTCTTTACATTTGAGTTATGAACACGTCATATATTGTCTTTGCAAGGGCAGTAGATTTCCGAACTGTCATTATTTGCTGTTATAGTGAGTTCCTTTGAACTCAACCCCCCCTTATTGTTTTCAAAGCACTGAGTTTAGTTTACCCAAACCCCTGCCAGCAGTTTGTGTATCACTACTGATCTTTTGCTGTGCTGCCTGCAGAGGAAAAATAGCAATCACAAACGTTTCAGAGCTATAAACACAGACTTCACGATCCCTATGGTAGCCAGGCATGGTGTGACACACAGGAGTTTATCTGTGGTAACTGTGGTGTCCCTTTGCTTCTGTGGGGTAGGACTTGCTGCTCAGCAGGTCTGTGTCCTGATATCCTTTCAGTCTCAACACAGAAATATTAATTGGTTATTCAGATTAATTCAACAGCTGGTTCAATTACCTGATGCCTCTTCTCCTTTCTTTTTCCTAATCAAATCCCATTTTCCCCTGGAGGTCCATGATGCAATTATTTATACACACATCGATAGCTTTGTTTTATAGTTTAGTTACTTTATAAGCCTTTTTGGTTTTGATTCCAAGTGTTTGATTTGAGTGTACCTTTGCCTGTTTTGGCCTGTATTGAAGAATGCTCTTTTGCTTAGCAATCAGAAAAAGTCTGTCTTTCTACAATTGTGGCACTATCCTCCCTGTTCCGTGCTTCATCTCACTTCATTGAACTATTGAGGCAGCTGAGCAAACAGAGGTCTATTCCGAGATACTCTGCAAGTGGAGAAACAGGCCAAGTTTGCTGAACAAATGATTATTTTAAAGTATTAAAGCCAGTTCAGTTTGTCGTGCAGTGGTCTTTGTCAGAACATTGCTGTTTCCTTGCCCCGTCAAAGTTGGTGCGAAAAGAAATGGAACATCAGGGAACATTTGTGTCTTGTCCAATTCCATACTGCTCAGTGGCAAATATTGCACTTGTACTGGAAAAACTGAAGCTTGCAGAGGCTAGACTCTTAATCACACAGGAATACAGATCAACATTGCAACTGCATTTTAAACTTAGTCTTACACTTATTTTGGAGGCTGGATGCTGAGCTATTTAACCTTCCGGAGGAAACACTCTTGGACATAGAATTTTGAATAAATAGTAAAGTCAACACTTACTCGTAGAATTCAGCTGCAGGAGTGAGCTTGTACTTCGAGTATTTGGTACCATCGCCAAGCGCTGATGCATTGAAGAGTTTGGGATCTGTACAGTTTGGGCTGTTCCAACTGTTGTCGCAGTTTGTCCAGGGGAGCTCAAATGTGAATGATGAAAACAGATAATACAGAGACCAAGCTATGATAACGTTGTAGTAGAAACCCACGTAAAGAGCTATGAGTATCACTGCATAGCCTACACCTAAAGACAAAGGAAAACTAGATTATACATTGCATTTTACGTGCAACAGTATATGCAAACACTGCAGTTAAACTCAGCCATACATGGTTGCAAATTCATTTTAGATCCTCAAAGCAATAAAAGGAATTTTTGACATTTACATGCATACATGTGGACACAGTGTCACCGACCTTAAAACCAAAAATTACATTAATGATCTTGGGAAATGGCTGGCTTTTAGAAAATCCAGTTGTTAGCCAGAAAAAGAAATCATGCAGTGCAGTGTCAAAATCTGTTCTTGTATGACTGTTGCTGATTTGTTTCCAATGCAGTAGATTGCAAGCCCATGTTAGGAGTGAAACTCACTTCATCTTCATCATGTCAGAATCCTTGGCAACTTGCCTTGGAAAATTAAAGCTCCAGACTTAAGTGAAGTTTGCCTGTGCCTTGCGCTCCTACCCTGAGCTGCTTTGGACAGACACTGATGCCTCACCTGTTTCTTTCCCCTTGTTACTCTCCAGATTGGCTTCCATCAGCTCATAACTAGGTCTGAACGGTCTGTGCTGTTCCACTGAGGGGGCTCCAAGTGGTTCTTGGGCATGCCAGTAAATCTTGGTGAATATCAAGCTTGGGGCTAAACTGTGTGTGGACCTTCAAACCGTTTCATTTTTTCCCCAGGATTACAGAATCCCCACTGTAAACATTCTCTTTTGACTTTGAACATTTGTTTTGTATTTTTGCCTACTGCGAAATATGCTTGGAGAGCTGCTGACCCTGAAGGAGTTGGCAGTTCAAAGACTGCTGCATATACCAAAGTTACTCCTTGCTCTTCAGGAGGCTTTTAACACATAGACCAGTTTGCTCATCCCTAACATGGGGGAAAAGACTGTGAAAGTAGTTATGAAACTGTTTCTTCAAATCCTTGGTGCTTAAATGAATCCAGTACATTAACACTCAAACTCTAGTGAAACATTATGATCAATAGAATGGAGCAGGGGGTAATTCTTAAATATTAATGTGAATGTTAAAATACTAAGTACCAGTAATATGTGTTGCACTGGAACAGGATAATTTCTCATTTAAAAAAGTGTTCCTGAAATTTCTCCGATTCAGGAGGACAATGATAGCTGTTTAATATAAAGATTAAACAATACTGGATCAAATGTAGCTTAAATGTCACTTCTTTGAAATCACAAGAAAGTTCAGGAATGAGTTTGCTCTCCTGTTTCTAGGTCTAGCTTTTCTCAAAATGCTGTACCACCCACACTCTAAAATAGACCCTGGAAAACGCGGAGATGAAAACAGACTGTGTTGCAAAGGTTACAGAGTGTATTTTTAATTGTATGCGTTACAAGAGCATCTCATTAGAAGTAGACTCCTTAGAGCTCATAGTAATAATGTTCATAGCTAAAATTAGTACTATAGTGCTGTTCATTTAGAGAAGTTGTTCTAAATTTGTGTAGGCTATGGACTTTTTGTTTGAGTGAGGGACTTGAGTTATCCCAGCAACAACTCAAAAGCATTAGCAGTAAAATGTGTTTGTATGTTATCAGAAGATTTGGTCAGAATTTTAAAAGTACTGAGTTTATGCTCGTGCTGAGGTGCAAACACAGCTCAATGCTTGCTACTTTTTGAGAATCAAATAACTTATGCTATTCTATATCCTAGTAATAAGAACACTTAAAAGTCAACAGTAATGTATGTTTAGTCCACTTTGAAAATGTCAGCTTAAAAACACAGCTGGAATATCAAGAAGACTATACATGAAATAAGTTCTGTTTTCCTTTCTCATCATCTTTTCAGTCCTGAAGTCAATAGAGTAGCTCTGAGCACAGTGGTATTTGGCGTGAACAATTTGAGATCCTTAAGGTCTAAATTTGCAGTTAAATTTTCAAAATGCTTTTTGCCATCCAAAGGTATTAACTGACAGGGGTTTTGATTAACCAAGGGTCTTCAGGTTCCCAGGTGCTGGGATGAATTTTGTCTCCCTTGAAGGGATTGTAGGACTAGGTAAATCTGTATGAATTAATTTAAAATTTTTGGGAGACATTTTATTAGCTCACTTATGTATTTTTATTATATCTCTGACTTTGCTGGGAGTTTTGGGTTTGATAAGAAAAAAAAACCCTGCAGTTTTCTTATTCTGTGGCACTAGCCTCCTTGAAGGGGAAAGCTGTATTTTGAGAAAGAAGGCTAACATTTACTCAGTGTAGCCTGTAGCTATGCACCGGATCTGCCAAGTTTGGATTGCTCCTGTTGAGCTCCTCAGCTTTTGTCAGTCACAGGATGAACACTATCTGAATTTTAATCTTCTAATATCAGCTGATCTTGAGTGGTTTCATTTCAGGTGGCTCTGTGTTGAAAATGCTTCTACATAAGATTTTAGATATAATCTGGTATAGATATAAGGGAATTTACAATTTTTGCTGTAAGCAATGCTTAAGAAAATTCTTGAGGCTCCTTAAGAAATACTTGTTTCATGTAGAGAAAGCATATGGCTTCCTTCACTCAGGGAGATGCCTTTACCTCTGCCAAACGCCCTGACCAGTATCCAAACACCTAACCTTGGCTGTTTCTTCCTTGCAGAATGATTGCAACTCAGTGCACAAGGCAACACGCTATAGCCTTTTATTCAGTGATGCTGTAGAGTTAACCCCAGTGGAAAATGCTCAATAGTAACAATAATATTCAGGTTTTAATAAATGGTTTTCATTGCTAGGTTTGAAAACCACTTTACAAAGTCTGTCAGAATCATTGCTCCCATTTCATAGGCAGGAAAACTGAGGTGCAGAGCCACAGAGAACTCCCAGGGTGTTACCATTCTAGCAACTGACCTACAGTCTTCACAGCTCCATTTTCGTGTTCTTGCCACTGCAGTATGCTGACTTTTGCAGAGAAAACTCCACACAGTGAGTTAACTGAATGGATTCAGTGGGTATGTTAGTCACTGAGGGAGACCTGGATGGGATTTGGTATTTCTAAATGTTTGCATTGCCAGCCTCTCCCTCCACCTAGAGATACCCAGTTCCTCCCACACCCCGTTATGCAGGGACAGGGAGGACGGGGCTGAACAGCCCGTGCTCATTGCTCTCTCTTGCACGCCTCAGCAATAACCCTGAAGATTATTTCTGTGACTTTTCTCATTTTGTGTTCCACCTGTGATAACAAACAGGCTTCTGACTTCAAGGATTGGGGAAGGGTCAGCAAATATCATGCTCGCTGTGGAAAGATGAGAGACCTTTACTTTGTGATTGCAAACATGTGGCACTCTTATGGTGCTGTTTAAGTGAGCAGAGAGACACTTACCTTTGAAAACTGGACAGATTTTCCACACAGTGGCAGCCCCTTCTCGGTTATACTGTCCCAGTGCTAATTCCATATAGAACAGGGGCATTCCAGCAATGATTAGGAAGAGAATATAGGGAATAAGAAAAGCTCCTGGAAAGAGAATAATTAGACATTGTAGTATACGTTTTGGTTACATTTTGCTTTCTCTATTGCTTACTTTGACTGTCTAAAGACAAAGCCACTGCCTTTGGGAAGTAGAAAGGAAGTATCGGGAAGGAAGCAGCCATATTCTCTTGTTCCTTTCCTGTATTTTTTTTAAGGTCACCCCTGAAAAAAGCTGTAGAGTATGGCTCCTATTACCCCCTAATGTTCCCCTCTGCTTTTTGACTTCAAGGGGGTAAAAAAAAAGTGTACCTGAAAATTAATCCCTAACTCAAGAAGAAATGATGCCATACACACTTGTAGAGCTAGAAGTTTTCATAGTGCAGTATGTTCAAAAGGGAGCATGGAGGCCAACAACAGAAGAAAAAAAATGTCATGCAAGTTCCTGTAAGTGCGGTTTAAATCATAGTGTGTAAGGTGTCTGCAGGGACCTCTGGCTTGAAGAGGAATCACTGCTGGTCAGTCATATGGAATTTGGGCTTCAATGGCGTATTTTGGTTTTTGCTATGAAAAAATTCCCTTATTCTTATCAAATGTGTTAGACAATGCACCCCTTCTTCAAACTAGTGATAGTCATTGTCTTTGATGGTGGAGTATGTACTAGAACTGGTTTGGTTTCACTGCTGGGCTCAAATACACTGTCTTTATATTGCAGCAGGACAGTGTTGGGACTCCTTGCGCCTTCCTGGAATACATCATTTTACTTGATTGAGGATTTTCCTGTGAGGTCATACCACAGAAACTGTCACCTGTGGAAAAATCCTGGTGTGTAATTGAAAACTTCCCTTGCAAAAGGAACTAAGTTTCCACTGCTTCTAAATATATAAACTTACAGAAGGTATGTGTTGTCTGGAAAAGTATAAAAGCATGACTGTAGCTATCTAAAACATGCCCCTAAGCAGAGTGAACTGTGTGCTTAAAAAGTACTTCTGAAAGTACTGCTGTGCTTTTACAAGTCTAAATAGTTGTTGCTCCTTTACCTGTCATGTTGGCTTACCACAGATATTCCTAGTGTGAGCTGCCTAGCAGCACTGTTCAGAGAGGGAATTGTGAGTATATCCTGGAGAACAGGAATGGAAAACCAAACCCTGTTCTCTTAGTCATATCCCAAATCTAAAAGTAACATGCTGAAACATAATGGTAAGGACAATGTATTGAGCATTCAGTCGTAAGTTTAGGCATTTGAAAGTTGAAATCTTGCAATGAAATAGACAAGGTATATCAACAGAAATAAAGAATACCTTAAAGCTTTGCGATGTGTCCTAAAAGCGGAACTATATTGATTGTATAAGAAGGTATAAGAATCTTCTTATGCTGTTTATATCGAGTGTAGTGTGAGGGCAACCAGCATGCACATAAGCTTCTACAATACCAGTGATACATGTTGTAATAATATTTTAGTGTAATTCATAAGCTGCTTTCTATGATTGTCATATTGAACTGTCCTGTGTTTGAATATTGTAGAGAAAAAAATATTTGTATTCAGCAAATACTTGATACCCTGCAATTCTGAGCTCTGAGTGTTGAGACATCCTCAGCTAAATCGGGCTGGGATACTACATATTGCTTTCACTACTTCTAGTATCTGGAAAAATTATTTTAGGTGGTTTTACTGTCAGATTTCTTGTAAGTGACAGCCTTTGAAGTGCCTTACTTGTCTTGCTTTGGTGGTATTACAGGATGTGGAGCTGACTCACAAACCTAGTTCGTATTTGAGAGGTGTGGAGTTTGCACAGAGTGCTGTTTGACTAGCTTTAGTGTCAAGAGACTGTGGAAAACATGATGCCACAAATTGAACAGGGAAATTTGTGTTTGAGAAAATCAATCCTGGATATATATATTGGACTTGCGTATTAAATGCTAGTTTAAAATAGGTGTTTTCTAACTATGACTAATGCCATGATGAACTCTGAAGTGTGCTGTACTTCGGCATACTTGTTTAAGCGTCATCTATTTGTCTGAGAGTCATCCCAGGCTTTAGTTAGAGGAGGTTTCTTTCTTTTTTTTCTTCCCCCACCCTGCCCCCGCAGGGGATTAATACAGTGTGGTATAATTTTCAGCAAAGAGCAGTTACGCAGTATGTCAGGGTTTCATAGCTGGGTTACTTTTCATGTAACTAAATGATTGAAGTATTTTCAAATTGAGATAAATATCAAAGTAAGGGTGCTTAGTCACATTAAGTTGACTTAATGTTTTGAAGACTTCTGGAACCTTCTTGTTTAGCAGCTTCTGATTAGGTAGAAAATGCCAAAAAGTCAGATATTTTGTAGCTATCTTTTCTTCCTAGCCAATATCCAGAATCAAACTTAATGATGTTCACTGAACCCTTTCTGAGATCATGGGCACTTCAGTGGAAAATAAATGATGGTCAAAGTATCATTCACATTGCCGCAAGCTGGAACGGTGTGCAAAAGCTTGTAAACAGCATCTTTGTGATAGATGATCAGCCTCACTCTGTGACTGCACAGGGGCTCCATCACAGGACTGGCTTATGCACAGTCTCTTTCTAACAAAAGGTGTTGTTTGCAAGAATACTTCACACCATCCTGCGTGTGCGTGGTTCTAACATGCTGTGCTCCAGGGAGGCGGCAAACGAGCATCCCAGGGAGTCTCTTGCTTTACGTCTGCCAGTGTGAATTTGAGCATCACACCAGACTTCTCTGAAGAAGCAGCCTCGCTGTTAACGCCTACCTGGTCTATGAAGTCAAAATGTGCTAGGATGAGTGACACGATGCCAGCTGTGTCAGTCCTGCCTGTGCCACTGGCCACAGAAACTGCCGTGCTTTAATTGTAGGAATCCCAGGGGCCAGTCAGATTCGTGTAGCCCAGACAGCTGCATTCTTAGGCAGCACACAGATTAGCTAACACTTCAGACGAGTCTGCCAAGACCTACCTACCTCGGAGAGACAAGGGAATGCAATCTATGGGATTGCCTCATTGGCAGTAACGCACTGATAGCACTCGTGGGGATTCCACCCCCCCCCCTCCCCCCCGCCATGTAATGGGATGGGGCTGAGCACACAGCTGCATCCCGCAAGGCATTACTGGTCCCAGCAATCCCTAAGGGTTCCTGATTTCCCTTTAGAGCTAAAAATCAGGAGTAATTAACATCTGTAATACAGTCCTGGCGTGAGAGCTTTACTTGACTTGCTACTGGGTCACATGCAGCTCAAAAGCCACAGGCTGGGCTCAGGCTGTTGCAAATTGCTACATCTCTGTCTTAACAGATTTTGAGATCCCTGTACATCCCTTAAGGTACCAGTGGATACAAGGAGTTAAGATAGCCATGTGTCTTAGATCAGTTCAAACCCTCAGCTTCTACAAGAACCATCTGTGTGAAGTTCAAGTGGAAACTTGCACAGATTTTTTTTAAACTATTACATTTAATTAATGCAGGACAAAATACAAGACAGGCTTTGCATTCCTGTGTTCAGTGCCAAAACAACTTTTAATTTTGGTATAACAACATCCATGCAAAAGGAGTCTCCTCCCTCTGTTCTTCAGCATTCACAGCATCCTTGGAGGTGGGGAGCAAAGAAGAAAATGGCTTCTCCCAGCCCTACAAGAAGGTCTCATGTTACTGTTAAATACCAGAGAGAAAGAAGCACTGATTTACTAATGACTGCAAAAAGGTTATTTAAATGTCTGCTATTATCTTAAAAGGATTTGTTGGTGCACATATGAGAAGCAGGCCAGGGCAGGGATAGTTGAAACAACGTTGAACTATTTGTGCTGGTTAGCCTTCTGCATTTGTTACCATGGTTATTCTAGTCAAAATGTTAACTGGCAGGGATGTCTGCTGAAACAACAAACTTTAAGCAACTATTGCTCCTATTTTCAGATAGGAGTGTGGCCAGTATTTGTGCAGGAAAAGAGTCTAAAAACAAAGATCTCCCAACTGGTGAACTGAAATACAAGCTAATCTCTGTATCTGATCAGCACTGCTTGTTTTTTTCAGACAGAATAAATAGTACTTCAAACAGCTTCAGCAAACTGTTGATAGAATGTAGTATATTTGCTCAGACAATGAGGAAAATGGGTAGAAACTCTAATCTGTGCAGTCTCTTGTGAATAAAAAAAGGAAGTTCCTGATGCAAAAATCTTTAAATCTAGATTGTACAAGATCACCATAGGCAGAAAAACTAGGGAATTAGAAAGGCAGGCATTTCTTAGTGCATGGATGTTAGTTCTGGCTCTTCATCAGCCTAGCTACCAGCTGGCTCGCACAGCCGGAATACTGAGAGTACCTCTGGAGGAGGCGACCTCGAGGCTGCTGCTGACTCCTGGCAAGAAGGGCTGGAAAGGTAGAGCTAAGTCTTTACTGACCAGGGATTAAAAGCAATAAGTGTTTGCATGGTACAGCAAAGAGAAGTCAGAGATGCAAAGGAGCATGATGTAACCTCAGTGATGATGATGTTTTTAACAGGAGCTGTATGATGATGTTGAGCCCAGCCAGCAATAATATTATAAATATTGTATTATAAAATTATAAATATTATAAATATTATAAAAATAACATTTTTCTGCAAACAGATCTCCTGACATAGTATAAAAACTTTATCAGCGCTTTGCACATACAAAATCCTGCAAGCACTCAATAAAAGCTTCCAAGTATGCAGCCTTTTTTATGGAAAGTATTTCTGAATCATACAAACAGTGGAGCTGTACCATTGTGAGTGACATGTTTCTTTTGAAGCCCTTATTTAACTACTCCCTCTAATAAACTGTTGCTAGATTTCAGCATATTTATATTTCTTTTCTTGATTTGGGCTCAGAGCCTTCAGTTTTTCCAGAATTCCAATTTTAATAGTGTCGTTTCACTCAAGAGAAAGTGAAAACAGTTTCCAGAAATGGTTCAGGGCTGTTCATGGGCTGATGCCAGCTGAAGCCTGCATTTTTTGTCTTGAGCTGTTAACTTGCTCCTGCCTTGAAATCATTTGATGTGCAGTGTATTTATAAGCTGGTCACTGGGTTGTAACAGAAAGGGTTACCCAAGCCCTTCCATGCAAACCCAGTCATCTCTTTTGGCTTTTTGTTACAAGAATAATGAGCTAAAGAAACCCATTAGTAGCTATTTTGAACAAATTAATGAGAGTTAAATATACCCAGCCACTCAGAGCAGCATGATTCATTCATAAATAACACCCAAGTCATTGGCTAAAGTCCTAATTACATAAAATAATGAAATGATCACTTTTACAGCAGTGTGTACTTCAAAGTGTATCGCAGGAACGTACAAGAACAGAACCCTGGCCTATGTTGTTTGTTAGGATATTAAAGAATAAATAGACACGGTGTGTTTGAGAGAACACAAGTCAAATTGGTCCAAGATGGCCAGGGTGGCAGTGGGAGCTCTGGAGCTTTGCGGGAGGATTCCTGCTGCTGACTTTCAGAACCCTCTCGCTGCAGCTAGCTTATGAAATGAAGCCATTCACGTCTTCTGCCATGAGCGTGACCGTAGAAAGTGCATCTGCTTTATGAGGTTGTAGTGATAGCTTGTGTCTTTATATTGTGCCTCCTTATAGCAGAGTTACTACTGGAGCCAGCCCCTTTGTTTTTAAATAAATGAACTGGCATCAAGGTGAGTTTTGGCAGTAGTTTAACCTGGAGTTTGTAAAAACGTGAAGGTCTAGCTGCTAACGCTCCTGCCCAAATCCATCTTGTTGATTTTATGCCTTTTTTTTTTTTAACTGCTTGGCTGGTTTAAACAAGAAATGAGAGAGTAAGTGAGCAGGGATGTTGAGACAGCTTGTAGACTGATCTATTACGTGATTTATGAAATCGCTTTTACTAGTGTTCAGTAGGACAGGGTTTGTAGGAGTGGTTGTATCCTTTCCTGGAACAGCTGACGATGTTGGGAACAAAAGAGCAAACTTTGTAGTTCACAAGCTCTTCAGGAGGTACGAGTCAGGGAAGTGCGTAGTACAGCACTGCTGGGTCAGTGTGCAGCTGGAGAACGCTGCTGCTTCACAACAGGCATGACTGGAAGCTTTAGAGATGTAAATTAAGAGTAAAAAATACCATTCTATCATTTTTATTAAGAGGAGGGTTCTATCGGTGTTTTTCCCCAACCTTGCAATTATTAGGGGTGACAAAAGGACATATTCACCTGCAACTGAATATCAACAAAATCACCCAAGTAAGGTATAGGCTGTACTTGAGATGTACAAAATCAAGTGTCTGTCAAAATGTACCCGGATTTATTGGTGGCAGAACATCCACAGCTAAAATTACTTTTGAATGAAGACATCAGAAGCTATTTGCTGTGAGCTTGTGGATCAAGATAAGCAGTTTTGCTGGATTCCAGCAGTAGAAAAATCCATACCATAACCTCAAGTGATAAGTTTTCCTTGAAATGTGTGTACTGAAAAAAAAAAATTTTTGTGATATACAGAATATAGTCATGTACATGAAAGGAAATAGTACTTCATCAGCTTTAGCTGTCTCTTAAATGTAGGGAAGTCCTTGCTTAGTGCCAGGGAGATTCAGTCACAGTTTTGTCTCCCTTCTCAGACAACTTATGTTCACTTGTGTTTGTTTTGTCTTAGTCAGCTATAAATGAAAAGGAATGTTTTCAAAATTCTTGGATCCATTTGATTTTGATGCCAGAAGGGATTGTTAGATACTTTGATCTAATTTCCTGTCTAACATAAACCATAGATTCAGACAGAAAAATATACAATCCTTTTTTAAAGATACCAGGTAGATCGTTTGCGTTTTTTTGGCAGTTTATTTCATAGGTAATTTTTGTGATATAAAAAATAATTTTTAAACAAATCATTATTTCTAATTTGAGTACATCTGACATTTGATTGTGGCAGTGCTTTCCCTAATATATTAAAATACCTTGCAATACTTCTGTTTCCCTCCCATGAAGATGCTTAAGTGCTGCAATCAAGTGTTTCATCTGCCACTTTATAGTCTCAAGAGGCTGAGTGAACTAAACTAGTGGATTACAATGTAATAGTGATTCCTGCTTTTCTGTCTAATATTCCCATTTTACAGGTATTTCTTGGTGTTGCAGGTTCATATATTGGCAGGTTGAAGAGTTACATGGGCACTTTCTGTACCCACATTAAGCTATGTGGTACCCACTTCCTGAGCTGTGCATTTTATGCCTCAGGAATGCCGAGTGTAAATCCCTGAGATTTTCCTCCACCTTACTAGAAAAGAGGCTGGGATGAATAATCTGGATTTTGCCCCTCATTTAGGCAGTGTTAGTCCTTGCTTTCTACTTTCTACTCTTTCTGACATTCTCAAATGCCCTTGTGGGAGCTGCTCTCTCTCTGGTGTACCTTGTACAGTGTACACACAAGGAGACACCTAGTTATGCCACCTGTGCCGGGTACCTGGTATGAGGTGATAGGACTGCCCTGGCAGAGCTCATTAGAGCCACAGTAGTAGCTAATGTACACAGTGAGACAAGGCGTGTTATATATGCAATTTCTGGTTCACAACACAACCTCAGATGAAGGGTGTTTCTCTTAAAGATTGCTTTTCTTTTGTAAGCTGTCAAAATAACAAACAGCCTCAAAGTTATGCACCCTCAGGAGAGGCTGCAGTACCCGTTTTAGGCAGCATGAGATTCATAACTGTGCCAGAGTAAAACAAAGTGCTTAAGCCATCTTAAATCAGCTCTAGACAAGTGCCAGGCAGCTTTCAAGAGGATTAATGTACAAATCAATAGGAGGTAAATGCCTTGAAATTCTGCTAGAGCAGAATAAACACTCTGAGGTACACTTAAAACTTGCTTTACCATTTAGTGATTAGTCCAATTTTAAGTTGTAACTCCAGTTTTTGGACTCAGTGACCAAAGTAAAACATACCTTTTCCTTCCAGGCTTTATAGGAGATTTATTTGTAATACTGTAATACTGTATTAGCTTTACGAACTCTTTCACAACAGAATCCTCTAATTTCTTCCTGTTCATAAAGGGTTACATTCTGTCACGGAAGTATGAGACAGTTATGCATTTCTATAAGAATTCTAGTAAATCAAAGCTGCACTCTCAGTCACTGTAAAGGAAGCCTTCTGAATGTTCTTTCTGATGCCACTACAGGAAGCAGAATAACTATACTGTGAACTACATATAACGCAAGTTTACACAGGGCTTTAAAGTAGAAGGCGAACAGTTACATACACTATAAAGCCATTCTTCATGTTTTATTAAAACCCTCCTGTATTTTCTGTCAACACTACTAGGTAGTATTCTTTATGTACGATTCTGTGGCACATGTGCTACATAAACTACAAAGTACACATTTCACACACATTTTGAAAAGGATAGTATGCTATCTAGCCATAAAGAATATTTCCTTATATAAGACAAACACTGCATCAATTTAATTTATTTGTGAACTTTTATGGCTGTGTCTGATGCTGTTAGCAACAATTTTGGCAAATTTACCACTACATTCATGGCTACTACTGCGTAACTGCCTAGAGCAATGCAAAACTGCACTCTTATCAAAGATGAGAGTTGCTATTGGATTGTGCTACAATTTTAGAAGGTGTGGGCAAGGGTAGCTTTCAAATGTCCGTGGCTTCTTTACTTTGTACCTTTCTGTTAGCACTGAACATGAGAGTTTCACAAAAACTGTTGTAGTATATTCTTGACAGAAAACCTTTCCCTTTGGAAAAAATGTGCATTTGGCCTAGGGTAGTGCTGGTAATAGTCTGTATGCAATGCAGAGCCATCAGGTGGGGGGGTCCCTGAGAATTTGGGCACTGTGGGCACAAAGCAAAACTTCCCAGTAGCGCTTATGCAACAGGAGGACTGTAAGAACTGTTTCTCTTGATGTTTCCTTGCTCCAAAGGGTAAATTGCATCTCGCATAGACCAGTATGAAACGACAACAGTGCTGCATCAGTGTAGCTGTACTAGCTACACAGTGTAGCTTTCCTTCATTTTCTGTCCCACTGCTCTTCCTCTTTCCTTGGTAATTAATCAGACAGAAGTTTTTTATTTAAGTTTGAAAGCTGAGCTTTATATTTGTTCTTACTTAGTGGACTTTTTTCCTAATACGCTTCAAGCAGTGAAGTAAATTTTCCCCTCAGTCCAAGCTGTCCAGTACATACTTTATCACTGCCATTCTGCACGGGGCCTCCTAGCTCGAAATGCCATGCAAGAATGTGAAAATGACCTCAGGGCCCATCACAGCTCACTGCCAAGATGAAGCCGAGGCCTATTAACAGTTTGAAGCAAAATCATTCTTGTTTCATCACAGTGTAAACTTCTGCTAGGGAAGATTGTGGGGCCGTTTTGTTCACTGATTGCTCAGACCTTGTGATAAATCAGTGTGGCTGAGCTCGATGTTTTCAGCTTATCACACAGGTGTATTTTTGTTCATGTTTCTAAACAGCTTGTAAACACATAATATCTCATGGCTGTAAAACAGTATTTAGAAGGAAAAATGTAGTTGATCTTTAAGATCTCCAAATCTCTTAATTTAGGGCTAGAGACAGTGATTTTGTCATCAGCCTCTGTATGTATCAATGAAGGATTAACCAGCAGTTTAGGAATAGCCTGGTAACTGTTTTCTGTCACTTGCTTTTAGGGAAGAGTCAAGGCAGAGAGAGCAATTGATACCATCTATATTCCTACAACCACCAATTTCAAAAGCTCAAAACCCATGGGTTAGGCCCCAGAATAATTTAAAATGTCTTAAAATATAAGATCTTCTAGTCTAATCCTTTTATTTGCCTGCTGGCTTTTAGTTTTGTATTTGTTTTGTATTTTCCCAACTTTTCTTTTTTGCCTTGAGAGCTAGAAAGATATTCTTGCCTCATCATTTATCTCTATGAAACTGTGGGAGCAAAAAGCACTTCTTAAAATAGTACTTTTTTATTTCTTGTGCCCTACATAGGAGAATGCCGAGGTCACAGTCTAACTCTCACAATGTAAATTCATTTTGTTTAATAATGACAATCATCAATGTAAGTCCTGACATTTTACTTATTAGGTAAAGTACTGAGCTATTGCACTGAGCGAAGATCAGTTATTAGCGAGTGGAAGTCTTCTATATCAGTTTAGGCTGAACAGTTTTTTATTACTTTACTCTGTTTTTCTTCTCACATAATTCTTAGTCTGGAAAGTCTGTCTACTTAGGAGTCCTTAAGAGAGAGACGTCTGTTATTTGGGTTGAAATCCTGGCTCTGGTGACGTCAATGGAAAAAAACCACCCATTGACTTCAGCTGTGTCAGGATTTCTCCCTTGGGGTTTGCAAATGTATTGATTTTGACTAAGGCTGTAGGGCTGTACATAAATGAGAAACAAATTACGGAAAAGGAGCAAATTATCAAACTCTTCCCCAAAACAAAATCCTGGAGTGTCTCTGGTCTCACCAACACCTGCCTCGTGATCTCATTGACACATCTGCATTTCTCTTTAGAGAGGAGACAAAAGCACTGCACAGCGCAAGCTATTCCTTAGTTTTGTGATAAATCTTACAAATCTGATGCCTATGTACAGGTATAATCACCCCTCAGTTGGAGGCACGAGCTTTTGAGCTTTCTTCTAGAACCAGTCTTAAGGAGACGTCGGTAGACAGATACGGTCCTGCATGCTAACAAAGAGTCATGCAGCAAAGATACATTTGAGTAGCTTCTAAGCTGTGAACTTGATGTTTTGATAATACGTGGCCTTGAACCTTCTAATATCATAGTCCGATATACTTAATTGCTCTTGCTTAGTGAAACTCTTAGCTTTCTGTTTCTGGTGTTTTGCGACGATGCTTCTGCCAAGAGGCAAGGTGCTGGGACCTGCTGGAAGGCGGGTTACGTTAACACTGAAGAAGAAGAAGAAAAAAGCATGGCTCTTTACTATAGAATGGTAGTGAAAGTCTGTGTGAAGCTTGTTTATTTTCCAAAAGTAAATCCTTGGACTTTTGAGGGGATTACAGAGAACAACCTCCTAAACTTAGTATTTGAGAAATTATTTCCTCCTGTATCATTCTTTGGGGAGAAGATAAAGTATCCCCATTTTAATGTTCCACTCATTTTAAAAATGGTGTGTTCAGGGGGTAACATCTTATTATCAATGGAGTGTCTCCTTGCTGTCATTGTGACCATGCTGATAAGTGAGCTCCTTGATGTGAGTTAGGCATCACTAAAAGCTGTCACTCCTTTAGTGTCCTAATAAATGAAATAAATCAGGAAATCCAAGAAGAGTCTGTTTGGGAACAATCATTGCTGTTACTGGGCAGCTCTGTATTTCAAAGTCATGAGTCACACTGTTAGGTCCTCCAGTAATCTTTTTTCTATAAATGCAGCAGATTGCTGTGACATAGAATCTACTGTGATCTATAAGGATCTACTGCTCCACCTTGTGGTCTGAAAAAAGTTTTCTGTTATTCTACTCTGTAGGATGGTGTGTCAGAAAGTCCAGCCTCTCCCCTTTTTTATTAAACTGGAATTTGACTGGAATCAGGATCATACTTTTATTTGAGATGTGGATCTTAAGGGCAAGTAATGTGACATGCTTCAGGACAGACATTGCAGGAGGTGTTTGATTACACAAGAGAAAAAGAGAGAAAAAGTTAAATGAGTGAAGAGTGCTATTCAGTACACGTAGTTCAGAAAGTGCAGAATAAATTATAAATAGCTAGCAAACAATAAAATACACAATACTTGGTTGCCTTTTTTCAGTATGTGTGCAAAGCCCATGGTAACGGTTTGTTTGTATGGTCAGTGAGGCAATCAGATAGTCTGTATTCTTCCAGGCTGCCGATGGGCCACAGAATCAGCGGCTTCCCACAGTTGTGCAGACTCCAGTAAAGATGAATGCTATGCAGTTGCCTGGCCACAATCCTTCCTGTACATCGATGCCACAAAAGCTGTTTCTCAAACTAACAAGAGTGCTATGGCAAGACATGGCTTTTACTCACTCTGTCACTAATTGCAGTGCTTGGAAATTATGCAATACTTTTCTCCAGCTCTGAAATAAAGTCTGTAAAGAAGTAATATCCTTCTGCTGTTGAAATCACAACTCCTGTGTAATTCAGTGGGGCGGGATCAAGCCAGTACTGATCTTCAGAGGCTGAGCTTGTTCTAGCGAAGCAGTTTATAACAAAGCAATCTAAGAAAGGCTTTATATTTTTGTAATCTAACACCACCAGTCTGTAGTGTTGGATCCTATTTTGGACACTTAAATTAGTATATATCCTTAAACCATAGATAAACAATAGCAACGAGTTAATGCTTACATGAAGAGCACTGCATCTGCAATCATTTGTGCTTTGGAAGTGAGTGGGGGTGCTCATAAAGCCTTAAAGAGTAGGAGCACTGGAAAAATTACCATGCTTTATAAAAATGCTCATTGCATAATAAGGGCAGCTTGTGTCTTACTGCATACCACCAATCAGAACGCTAATCATAAAAACATTTATGGGCTACCAAAAGACAACTGCCCGCCCAATGCTGTCCAAGTTTTGTTTACTAATATGTTGTTATGGAATTCTGTGCACTGGAAACTTGGTAGTGTGCTTTGGATGAACATGAGTGTAAAGAAGTATGTGTCTTCTGTAGACAGATCTCCCTGCTGACAGTTTCTGTTTCTGAATGGTAGACTGTAGTTCTCAAAGTGAAGTACTGTTCTGTCACCTTTGTCATGCTTCAGGAGAGAGATTGCAAAACTTGTTTAAATAGAGAAGAGGAGAAAGGAGAAGGAAGAGTGAAATTAAAACAAAGGATAGCTTTGTTAAGTAGTTTAAAGGTTCTTTCCTGTGGTCTTCATGATGAATAATATGTCACAAGGCAGTGAACTTAACTTTCCCTTCCATTCCCTTCACCTCCTTCCCTCTGCTTTATGAATTAAAGGTTTCAAAATCTGTATGGCTAAAATCAAGTATGCTGAATCTATACAGAAGTTAAGAATTATGCTACAGTTATCTCTCCAGAATTTCCATGAGAACAGGGCTTATTCCACATTACTGGGGGTCTAGGAACTTTTGGTGCCGATTTCCTAAAGGACTCTCATGCCCGTCTTTAGCAAGTCAAGTTCTGAGTGTCACTAAAGCCTTTCATTTGAAACCGTTCTGACTTGGCACCAGTGCATCAGAGCTACGCAATTAGGATGGAATCTTGCCATGAAGGGTTCAAAACTTAACTCAGAGGCAGGGAGAAGGAAAGGGGAAGATTAAGGAGTTGTAGTGGGAGCAGGGAATTACAGGTTGCCAGGACATGGGTAATAGGCTACTAACATGAATCCTTTGTCTCCAAATGCTGTGAGGAAGGGAAACTGAAGGTTATAATGTGTGATGTTCCTGGAGTCTTTACATGCTCTTCATTGGAACTGGATTGGGGCAGTGGAGTTGTCCTGAATAAAATTTATTTCAACTTTAATAATAATAATATCTTATTGTCACATTTCAAGTCAAGAAGTCAAGAGTTAATGGCAAATTAATCATAATGCCTGACTTTTTCAGTGCAAGATTGCTCCAAATCCATTATCATGGTTTTGTGTGTTCTATATGAAGGATGTATACAGAGAGAATGGAAAGTACTAAGGGCAAGGTTGTACTAAAAGATGTAGAACGGTATTACAAAGAGACTCCATTTAAATTTGTCTCCTGCCTCCTGAATCACAATATTTTAACATAAATATATATCTAAGCATATAATTTATTTGGTTATGGTTTATTATTTTGTAATAGTGCTGAGAGCAGTTAGGTACAACATAAGCTAATGATTACAATGTATGTAGATGCTGTGGAGTTTATGATGCAGGCTGATATTAGAGAGCCATACTACAGTTCTTAACTATTTAATCAGTTGGTTAACCTGGGGCAAAGACTTTAGAACTGGGAGCTGCTGATGTGCCTCCCATTAGACACAGAAAAAATGAAGGCACAGGCTATTTGATGTTGCTCCTCAGAACTGCTGAGAATTCTTTAAACCATTTGTTTCCATTTTAATCCACAGCAAGAGGTTCAGTAATTTGTAGACTGATTTTAATCATCATTTCCCTCACAGCACATCTAAACACTGTCTCAAGCTGTATGTTCCCTCTGATCTTATGTGTAAGTAGTTATATTCACATTCTGTTTCATATCGGTGCAAGTATGGGGAGGAAAATATCTGTCTTGAAATAACATCTTCAGACTGCTGGAGCTGTATTCACATATTCACTGAACTGACAGATAGGTTTGTGATATCTTGCCAAAAGATGAAAGGGAAATTCTGCCCCATAACCATGTAGACCATGTCTCAGCTTCCTTAGAGATACTTTGTTTCTTTTAGTAAAGAAGGGCTGTTGGCTGCTACACTCCTAACATGGCCTTTCTATTTTCCATTGCTCCCAGCGAATTTAATAAAGAGCTTAAAAAGATGTTAGTGAGAAAACTGACTAAAACCAGATGAAGCTTAAGTGCTGGCTACTTCAGCTTGGATCAGTAGCCCAAACCTGAGATCCCTAGCCAAACTGTAAGAAACTCCTATATCTGTTTTAATAGATGTTAATATGAATGTAGAAGTCTTTCTAATGTGACTTTCAGAATGTACTTCTCTAGGAGGGATATATATCCTATGGAATGGCTTTCTAGGGATATTTCCGTACCTCAGTTTCCTGACAGAATTGAGAATACAGCAATGAAGGCAGGAGCCAGGGGAAACACCTTAAGCAGAGATTTTAAATTTCCACACAACAGAACTAAATTCACTACTTGATGTCTTTTCTGCCTCTTACTTCAGAATAAAGTGCTTCTGAGTGGTAATCAAAAAGTGTTCATTCAGTGTACTTAGAAAGAGGTTTCTTTGCTTTTGTCAGAACAGCTTATTTGGTTCACACCAAATCATCTTGGTAACGTGCAGAAGCAAAGGTAGAAAACCAGTTTTGGTGATTGAATGGAGCACCTCTTGGATCAGTTCTGAATGCTTGCCCCACGTTAATCACAGGATTGTCCTCTTAATGTTTAACGTAAAGCTAAATACTATAGATCTTGTCTAGAATCTTTCTGTGCTTGTATATCTCTTGCACGTTTGTAAAATTGTCAATCTAAGGGTTGCTAGAATTGTTCAGGGAACAAATAACTTCTCTGATCAGCCAGGTATTTAGCTGAGTCCATATAGTGATCACTTACATACTATTCCATGGTATCTTACACCAGAGTCAGAAACTAGAATTTTATAATTGATGAAAGATTTGGGTGAGAAAGATTTAGTTCTTCCTTAACAATTATTCATAACGCTTCATATGTGGTAGGTGTATGATGTAATAGCTTACAACCCTGCAGACATTACAGTTCTGAAGATTTATTTTATGGAGCCGACAAGACATATAGAGGAGAACAGGGAGATTCAGAGAAGCAGCTGGCAACTGGCATGTGAGCTGCAGTGCTGGCAAGCCTAGCCTAGGGCTCTGTATAGACCAGACGATTAGTGGCTGATCAAGGAAAGGAAAGAGAAGTGATGAAGTCACGTGGGAAAGGGAAGAGAGCAACTGTGAGCTGGCCACTGAATCCAGCTCTGGGGAAGAAGGGACTGTCACACCACACAACAACATTGTCCCCAATGTCACACGATGCCTGGGAGCCCAAAGCTCATGGCCGCAGTGTGGAGATCAGCAGAACAGTTTAACCACTGGTTCGATGTGCTAACGGGAATTGAAATCCCCTTCTTAGGAAACCAAAATCCCTAGATTTGCTAAATCTAAGCTTTGATTGATTGATGAGTCAAACCCTTGGCGTAGGCTTTGCAGAGAGATTACTTCAAAGTTGATTTATTATGATCATCATCAGTGCTATTTTGGAATGTAAACTCTCATATTACAAGGCAAACGTCACCCACCTTTGAAGTGTAAAGTGCTAGATTATATTCTTTCTCAAAATAGTAATTAAATTGGCAGACACTTGGCAAAATGCAGGGGGCAGAGCCTAGCAGAAAGGCAAGGTACTGCTGGTCAGCATCAGAGCTTGCTTTTGGCGAAGCAGTGTGCTAGCCAGGGCCACAGCTCTGCGGGAGGCGATAGTTTCACAGATGTCATTCTCAATGTGCCACAGCCCTTGGCTCCTGCCTGTGTGATGTTCCTGTTTGGGGATATTTGGATTTGGTTGTATGCTGTCTGTGGTACCTGAGCTGTGAATTTCTCAGTCCTGCATTACAGCCGGTGGAAATATGATTAGGAAAGGGAGCATTAGGGTAAATTGTAAGATACTTCTGTTCTGAAGTGTACTGATTGCTGGCAAACTGTTCTTTGAAGCAAACAATTTCTCCTAGAAATAATGTGGTCTAAAAATACTGTAAAAAAATAATGCTTCAGAGGAGATTAAAAGTGTACATTACGACAGCTAGAGAACTGTTAAAATATTTATCTGCGGCTATTCGTAAATCCATGAAAAGCTTAATCTGATTCTTATGATACAATAAGTCTCCAGTGACTAATCTGACAATTACATGCTTCCTAATGAGTAGTCAGAACATGACTGACCTTGCAAATACTTTGGCTCACAAAAAAAGTACTTTATGTCGGTAAATTCTTTTTTCACGTATTTCCATGGGAAATATTAATTTTGCCTGTTACTATGCAGGAAAATTAGGTAAAAGTGAACATTAAGACTAAAAGTATCTTGTACAAAACTACAATAGCTTTGTTAACTGAGACTGAGCATCATCTTCCCCCACTGTGAGCACATCAGTTAATCATACTAGGCATTAGTCAACTGCATTTGGCATCAGTAAAATTTTAGATGTAATCCAAATATCAGGGTAAATCTTTCCCTAAGTTGATGAGAGTCTAATTTTAATCCTCTTCTTATTCTTTAATTCAGCATAGCCTCTTACAGAACTTGGGAGCACTTAAAACGTGTTATAAAGACTTGTTTCGAGTGCATTGATGTTGATCACTTACAGACAGAGTCATACAGCTAGGGAGTCTCTTTTTAAAAAAAAAGAAAAATGGGCTCTTGCCAGAAAAGAGCTCTAATGAGGATATAGCACTTGTGAGAATAGCCAGTAGAAGCGACTGTAGTTGATGATTTCTCCAGTGACATACTCTGCTCCCTGAAACTTTCACAAATGGAATGCACACTATTTAATTTGCTACAAATGCTGCTTTTCCTTTGTGCTGTGAGCAGCAGGCAAACACATGTAAGTTGTGATGTTTATCGATCAGCCAAAGTGACAAGGTGATATTTGAGAATTCCCCCTTCTGGAGTGTTGCCTTATCAGCTTAATGAGAGCTTGCAGAATTTTAAAATCTGTACAGAGCCTCGCTATCATCTTATAAAGAAGGTTAGAGCACATAGTGGGTATATCCTGCTTCCAAGAAGTCAGCAAGGGCAAGGTCCATCCCATCTGTTCATACTAAACTGCCCTGAAAGTTTTCTGTGGCCTGTTCCATATAACAATACAGCCATTGGATCTGTCTTTGCCCTTGTAAGGCAGACAAGTCCTATGGAAGTAGGTAACTTATACAAAAAATAAATGCTCTAGCTCTTTAGATCTTAATAAAGATTGGGGATTATTTTTTTTATAGCAGAAGAATGTTTCCAAAAATCAGAGTTGTTCACAGAAGGGTTACATTCTGCCATCTATCTTTGTGCAGAAGTCCCACTGGGGTCTCTCAGCAGGCTACTCCCAAAACACAGATGTTTCTGGCTATTCATTCAGCATTTCAATGCTGCTGAATGCTTCTTACTCTCTAGCTTTTTGTTACTGGGAGCTTGTTAAAATACAAATAGGTTTTGTTGTTTACACTACCAGTGCTGTCTCCAAAGTTATGTAACATAAAAAGGTCTATATAAGTATCGCTGGGTGGTGTATGCCTCGTGTAAGTAAAACTAACTGGAGTAAACTATCAGGAGTTTTGTATATGTGGAACTTCAAGATCTAACCCAAAAGCCAGTATGTCTAGTAATCAGGAAATTTCCCTGGAAACAAATTGGCTAATAAGAAGGTGGGGGTGTATACGCATCCATGTCCTTGTAAAATTCAATGTTCAATGAGGGAAAACAGTGTGTATTTATACTTTCTTTCTGAGTTCCTGCAAGTTCTCATGCTTTATTGAGAACCACCTATTTTTACAAGCATGGAAAGGCCCTTAGTGTGTCTGCTGGCATCTTAGATTAATCACAGCCAGTCTTAAGAACATAACAGTCCATGTTACCCACATCACATTTTTCAGATGTACAGGGGACTGCCATTTTCTACCACTTCCATGTCTTTGACACCGTTGTTCAACATTTAAGAGTATTTGTTGAACCTGTGTGGGTGTAGATTTTGGAAGGATGACAGAATTTCTTTTTGCTAGATAGCACAAGCGATGCTGAAAACAAGTGTCACAATACCTTAGTGGCTTAGCACTTGTGGCGTTACAACGTGCTTCCTTTTCACTGCCTGTTTTATATCCATCTGTTGAAGATATAGGAGTCTGTAACCCACTATCTGCATTTAAAGTTAGCTCTAATTAAATTGCTAAGGCTGAGTAATTGCTGAGACTTTCAGAATAAAGAGAAACGGAGGGAGGAAGAGGAAAGGAAACCTTTTTCCTTCCACTGATTTCCTTTATACATACCATCAAGTTCAAGTTTAAACAGTTTTGGTTTTTTTTTTCCCCGTTATCTACTAGCTCCTTATAAATATCATAAGGCAAGCTGTAACCCCATTACGAGCATCTTGTTAAACTTTGTTAAAGACCAGGTCTGAGTGTGCTACACAAGTATAGAAATGCCACCTGATTTTTTCTCTTTTGCTTGCTTGGCAGCCAAGCAAAACTACTAAGATAATGAAATTGAATTTCTCCATGTCTATTAGTACCTTTGTTTTTATTACATCTTATGTATGCAGATACATAAGCCACCAGTTATAGGAAACCCATTGGATTATTCTTTTGGGGTAGCAAAACTTGCTCTAGTGCTAGAAGGGTTCCCTCCTGGAGTAGTGGTGTAGAAAAAAAATATGTATATTTAAGAATATCTGTGATTTAGGACTGGAAAGATGGCAGTGCAGCCAATGGTATCCCATAGCTCTGCCCATTGCCTCATTCTTTGTTCTTGCAGGAAAATTTACCAATAAAGCAAACAAGCTCCCAAACAAAATTTGACAGAGAGAAGGAACTGAGTTGGCTTCAAACTCAGTACTTTCAGAGCCTGAATCTCACAGGAGTTTCTAATAAACAGAATTGATATGTATGTCCAACATGGGAAGCAATAGATGGAAAAAATTTAAGATAGAACAGAAACAATTACTGTAAAGAGAAGGACAAGAGCTATTAACCATTCCCTGGCTATATTCCTGTGCCCCAGTTCTCAGCACAGGGTCTCTCCTGGGAATTCTGTCATGACTGAACAATATTAGCTGATGTGCTGATGGCCATACTCTAGCAAAGCATAGAAAAAGAAAAATAATCTCAGTAACTAGAGATGATTAAACTTCATTAAGCTAAACACAATCAAACTGTAAAAATTAGTTTGTCCCCCTATTAGCCAGAGCCAGTGTGTTCATCCAGCTTAGCTAGCCGATGTGCTCCATGAGAACACCTCATTAGAAGCCCAGTACTGATGGTTTTTGACCACTGGGGTTATCCCATCTTTCATTTTATGGTAAAGTGAGTCTTTTAAGTGCCAGTAGAGAATGTTGTGAAATTGTGTATGTGTTCAAGAATGACATCCCAGGTGTTGATTGAGACACATACTGTGTTCATACTGCAGTTTGTTCTCTATTGAAGAGCAGAGTAGACAAGTGTTTCTAATCTCTGTACCAGTAAGCAGTTCTCAGTCATTCTGCAGACTTGGGTAGCATAGGGCCTCTCTACCTTTGCTTGTAAAGCTCTGATTCCCCTTTGGTATGGAAGAATTCACGCAAACTTTTCACTGGAAGGTGCAGCTTGTAGCTTTCTCTCCACTGCAATTTGAAAGTGTTTGAATTAAAAGATGCTAATGAAGACCCAGGTTTCTCTAGCTGAACTGACATAGTACATGGAGACTAAACAAAATGCAAGAGAGTTGCAGCCTGTTACTGCTGTGCCTGAGCTAGCAGCAAATTATAAAGGAAGCAGGTTAGGAAATTAGGTGACCCAAAAATATGACAGAAGTGTTCAAGCACTCTGGGTGTGACCTTGTGCAATGTGGGACAGGGGAATAGATCTCTTTCCCTAGAATTTGCCAGAGGACCTGGAGATTTGACAACGGTGCCTATGTAATGAGTGGCATGAATGACGATGCTGCTGCACCTGACAACGTGGGAGCCTGCAGGGATCATTGTGCTACAGCAGTGTGAATTGTTAGAATTACTTTTGGACATAATGAAATAAGGATGTAAGTTATTTTTCAGTACTAAGTATTTTCTTCAGCCTCTCTGGGTGGTAAGCAGAAAAATTTTCTGACTCCCCTCAGAAGTTTTGGAGTTACCAAACTAGACTAAGTGTTAAGTCCCAGGTCTTTCTAGCATCCTGTTAAGTTCCAAGGACGGGTGTAGTTCCATGTTATTTGATATGGATTTTCCCATCCTGCATTCCTCTTTTAACAGGAAGCAAGTATTTTACACTAGAAATGTGAACCATTAGCCTTTATCACCAGGCAACCACATTATCAGACATACACAACTATCTTACAGCACATGCTTTCTGTGTAGCAGTTCTCCTGTCTGTAGCATTCTCCATTCATGCAAACCGTTCCCCATCTGCCAGGCTGGGGCTGTTCTCCCCGTGTGTGATCTGGAAGCACCCCGGCACCTGGCCGGCGCGCAGATGGTGTTACTCCAGCACAGCGTGGAGTCATCGCTGGCATCACAGCGTGTTTCAGGGAGATGGAAGGGGATGATGGAGTTACGGTCCTACTGACGATGTGCCAGACAGTCTGAGCTAGCTAACTGTTATTATTGTGTTTAATTTGTTTTGTTGCTGTAATTGACAAACTGGGCAGGGGGTGAACTTTTGTTTGTAACAAGTCTCCTACCTACTCGTGGGTGCGTGTGCGTGTGAAGAACCCCCAACAAAGCTTCCAGTGCCCCGGCGCTAACTTTTCTAGGTGCGGTTTTTCTGCTCAAGTGGGGTTTTGTTTTTGTTTTTCCCCTCTTGATGTTATTTTTTGCGAACGAAAAAAGTGCTAAGCAGGCTGAACGGGCAGCAGAAGGCAAATACGCCTGTGCTCAAAACTAAGTTAAACTCCGCGGGGTGTGCGAGCGATCCGCGCCGTGCGGGGGGCGGCGGGCGAGGGGGGAGCGGAGGAGCCCCGGGCAGAGCGGCAGTGCCGCCACTCCCCGGCACAGCGGGGCGAGCCCCGGCTCTCGGCTGTCCCCTCGCAACTCCGGGCAGGAGAAGGGGGGGATGCCGGTGATGCAGCTTTGGGGGGGTTCGCGGCCGAGGAAGAAAGAAAGACCTCGCAAGCGGTGCTCTTACCCCCTCCATTTTTGTAGCAGAGGTAGGGAAAGCGCCAGACGTTGGCCAGGTCCACTGCGAAGCCGATGACGGAGAGAAGGAAGTCGATTTTCTTGCCCCAGGTCTCCCTGTCCGGGGGCCCGCAGCGCGGCGCGGGGGCGGCGGGCAGGAGGCTGCTGCTGGTGTACTGCACCCCGTTGTGCTCCTTCACCAGGATCAGCTCCACGTCCTTCCGCTCCGGCAGCGGGGCCACCACCGACACTTTGCGGTCGGGCTGGACCTGTTTGTTCATCCTCGCCTGGAACATCCAGAGAGGAGCGGGCTGAGGAGGGGCGGCGGGCCCGGCGGGGAGCGCGGATCGCGGCAGCGCGCTTCCCGCTGGAGGCGGCTCGGCGCTCCAGCCCGCCGGTGTCAGCGCGCCGGGAGCCGCACGGCCGTAATAAGAGCCATGCAAATGAGGCGGGAGAGGGGGGACCGCGGCGGGGTGCCCCCGGGGAGCGGCGGGGCTGCCCGCGCCCTTCCTCCGCGGGGGAGCGGCCCGCAGCCGGCCGAGGAGCCGCCGCACCTGGGGCACCCCGCCTGCCGCCCCCGCCCCGGACAGTCACCCACCGGCGGGCACCCACCGGAGCCTCCCGCCCCGCACCGCCCGGCCCCCGCTGCGCCAGCGACAGGTTCCCCTTCCATTAGACAGTGAGGTTCTCGTCCTGCCGTGGGCTGCGGGGCCCTCGGAGCTGCTCCTTCCCGTCAGCAGAAATAAGCATCCCAGGCCAAGCAATCTGAAAGTGCCGTTAGTGGGCAACAGGTAGAGCTAACGTAGATTGCCTGCTTCCCTGCTTTCCTGGCTGAGCGGCAGCACAGAGGCAGCTTTCTCCTGTCTGCTAGCGTGGCTTTATACAGTAGAATTCAGCTTTTGACATCAGAAGCTGCTGAGGTGCAGGTCGAATGGCAGAGCTGGACATTGCTAATGCTTCGGTTCGGGGACTGATGGATGCCTAGCTTTTTCTTTCCTGGAAGACATGGGGCTGGTGGGATTCAGTTCTCAGGTATTGAAGTATTTGCTGGACATTAACTATTTGCTGCTATTCCAAATGGGATCTGAATCTTTTAGGTGTCAAATGAGCAAAGAATTAGCTGGTGGACCAACAGTGACAGGTGCTAAAAGTTGGCTAAATACAGCTTCAGGGCTAACTGCACATTCAGTGTCTTGTTTGGGGAATGAATTTTGAGCACAAAAGGCAAAAACAGGCTTCCCCCCTCAGTGTTAAATAGCTTGCCTTCTGCCTGGCATCGATGAGAATAGGTCAGATCGCAGAGGATTCTTGGTGGTGTTAGAGCCTACCATTCTTGTTTGCTCTGCTAGGACTGATAATACACTATTACAATCATAATATATGAAGAGGTACTAATCGGCATTTGCAAGGAATGCTAGGAATGTCAAAAAGAATACCAACTCCAAGTTAAATCTTGCATATTGGCATCTTCCCCTCTTCTGTTTAGGCCACAGGCTACAAGGATGCCAGTAAGACAGATACTGAAAATTTGTCTTCACAGAAAGCTCTTGGTTCAAGCTCTAAGACCCAAGCTGTGACTTGGATCCTAAGTCCCTCATCTGGGTGAAGTATTTCAGCAGTGGCTATACTGTTTCACAGAGATTGTACCTTTAGAACGTGTAGCTTATATGTTTGCTTTCAGTTACTCCCTGGTTTCCTGCTCTCATCTTCTCTGAATACATGACATCAGACCATTTTCTCTATTTCTTTTGACACTTCATGCCATACATGCTGCAAGTATGTCCCCTGTGTACAGCTGTTACACAGTACCCTGTAAGCACTCACTGTTTGCCTGTGCAGCACAACCCACGTTTTCACACTCGTGCGCAGCTGCACTGCTGCCTACTCCTCATCCCATCCACCAGTCACAGCCACCAGATGCATTAGATACACACCCATGTTATATGCAGTGCCCCCAAATCTGCCCACGCCCCCCTGCATTCCAGTGAGCCTGCACACCCCTTCTTCTGTAGCAAATAAAGGACAAGCTCTGCTCTGGGCATAAGGAGAGACTCTGCTCCCAGCTGCACAGCCTCGAAGCCATCTTGCTGCCAGACTCACCAAGTAGCACTGGGGATGTCTCTGTCCCATTCCCTGGTACTATGGGGAAGGGGAAGATGACTGAAGGGGGATTCCTTCTTCTTGGTTCCACCACTCTGGGACTGCAGTCTCTCTGGGAGCTGAAGCTGTAGCTCAGCCAGTACGGAGCTTTTTAAATCTGGTTCTCTCTCCACGTGACTATTACTGCCTTAATAACCTGCACAGACTTCCTATGCTAGACAACAGCACTCACATATCGCTTCTAGAAAAATAAGGCCTGGCTAAGGAACACCCTTTTCCCCACAAGGTCTCAATTATCTGAGCTTGGTCATGATGTCTATGGTGGGAGGAATCTAGAAAGCCCTCGCGTTTTTCCTAAGAGAATTAAGTCACTGTGCATGTATATATATATATGCCTTTAGTTCTTGCATGGAAAGTGTGCACAATCTGGTTAATGTAATATCTGCTGCACCCTCAAGGTAAGAAAGTCCTCAATTGGATTTTATAAAAAAGTTGCTTAATCTTGACTCTGTCTGGATCTTGTTATGCCTAATGGAGCCTGACAGTGGGTGGAGTTGAAGTCAGGGAAGGGAATATTGTATTTAGAAACCTCAATGGAGCCAGGCAAGATGGCAGGCTGTTAGTTATATTCTGCTGTTGACTGGGAATAGGCTATAGTTTACTTTAGAAAACAGTCAGGTGTTGCTAGGTTAATCATCCTCTATACAAATTCTTATCTCATTCTCTTTGCAACATATAGGAGAATATACTGTATGCTGTAACAGTAAACTGGGATTGTTGCTCTCATACATTAGTGTCTATGAAGAAAGAAACATCCCAATGACCAACAATTTAGTGTGTGCTTCCAGATCTCCATTTGCTGCTGGTGTGAAGGCTCATTGTGCTTGTTGGCAGCAGGGTGAGAATTCCCCATCTTTGGTAGCAGAGCCCTGTGCCACTGATGTTACAGAACTACAGAAGCTGGCCACTGTCCTTCCTCTGAGCCAGCTTTTGAGAAGGGGTCCGTCAAACAGTGTTCAAATGTGTTGGAACTCACACTTCACAGCTGATGCATCTGAGTCTTGCTTCATGTTGTGTCTGATACATTTGGTGAACGAACTTGGCAGTTGAGCCAAACAAAACAGTGACTGAGAGGGGATGTGATTGTTTAATTAATAAGTTGAGGTAGATGTCACTGAGAGAAAAACCCACCACCACCAACATTTAAACCAAAGGACGAAAGAATTAATGATAAATCTAGTTGGAAAACAAGGAGTTCTAACAAAGCAGTGAATACAGTGGGAACTAAAGACCTGGGTTTTAGGATACTGTTTTATGAGCAGGGTTGTATGAGAAAGTTGGTTGTGAGAGCTGGGATTTAGACTTGAAGACAAAGGACATTACTTTCTTATTATGATCCAACATACCAGCACCTGAAGGGGGCCTACAGGAGAGATGGGGAGGCACTCTTTATCAGGGAGTGTAGTGAGAGGACAAGGGGTAACAGGTATAAGCTGAAAGAGGGGAGATTTAGATTAGACATTAGGAAGAAATTTTTCACTGTGAGGGTGGTGAGACACTGGCCCAGGTTGCCCAGGGGAGCTGTGGATGTCCCATCCCTGGAGGCGTTCAAGGCCAGGCTGGATGAAGCTTTGGGCAACTGGGAGGTGTCCCTGCCCATGGCAGGGGGGTTGGAACTTGGTGGTCTTTAAGGTCCTTACACCCACAGAGACTCTGAGCTTGTTCTGGCCATGGGGCTCACCAACAATGAAAGACTAAACTTTTTCAAGCAAAGTACATAAACTGAATGAAGTTAGGTTTGGTTATTCGGTGATAAAAGAAATCTGGGGAATAGCCAGTTGCTGTGGGAACTGGGAACAAAACAGACAACAGCTGTCTGACCAAATCAATGTTAAAACAATTTCACAGTGATGGGAACATGGCTGTGGCAGGGGTGCCCATCTTTCTAGGTTAGCAGGTAAAGGATACCACGCTGCAGACTGTGTTAGACACTTTGTGATGACAGTAGATATGTCAGCTCTAGCTTCTTGGGCTGTTACAAGTGGGTTGGGAAGGTTTGCTTCACAGGATCTCTAAAATCATCTTGCCATTCTGAATGTAGTGTTTACTTAGCATTTACAAGCTTTGTGTTGTCACAGTCTCTCTTCCCTGCAACCAAAGAAATGCATCTCTTTCACTGAGAGGACCCATTTAGGTTGGTCCAACCTTGCCTTTTGACAGTCAGCGTCTGTCATGCTACAAACTGTCTTCAGACTGAAAATAGACATTACAAAAGCACTCCACAGTGTTTTGGCATTCTATTTGTGCAAGAATGCCAAGTTGTAGGGGAAGGCAAGGCCTCTCCCTGTTATGATAGTAGCGTTTGTATCTCCCTTATCAAGTTGCTTGGGATTGTCACAAATACATGCCTCCCAAGCTGATTTTCCTAGTATCTGCTACTGCCAGCATCAGGTGACCTTCTTCAGGGGAGACATCAGTGTCACCCAAGCAAGCTATCCTGTGGCATCTTTATCATTTTATCGTAGAATGTGTCTGTGTGTGGCGAGGATAATGTTCAAATCTAGGAGGTTTGTCCCTCACAATTTCATCACTGCCCCCTCTCTGTAGGTGCATCACTTCACCGTGGCCTCTTTCCAGTGTGCTAGCACTTACTATCTTTTAAAGATTGTAAGCCTAATTTGGGACATTTCACACCAGAAGCAGTTAAGCTCCAGCTTCCATGGTATACTTCTCAAGCTAGCTCTTGCTGCTGCTTTCCCAATTTCAGATTGACTGTGCAAGAGGTGCTCTCCCACCTCCTCTCTTTGTCTTGGCTTGTGCAGGAGAGAATCCGGGTGGAGGGTCCAGAAGGGAGCAAGGGCACACACTGACCTGGTCCCTACTTTGAACAGTAAGAGAAGCAGGACACTCGAGTCCACTGTAGTCCATCCTTTTGGTTCACCATGTAAAATGTCCATGTAATCTCTTTTTCCAACCAAAAAGTTGGAATAAACCTTTTCTGAACAAAAATGGCCTAGACTTCAGATCAAGTCTTACCATCATTTAGTGAAACAGGAATAATTCCCAGCCAAGAGAAGGGGATCTCACTTGCCTTTTTCACACCTGTATTAAGTGTTTGTCCATATCCAGGTTATAAACACCCAAGTCATTCTGCTCTGTCATTTCCAGATTATGATCCTTTAGTTTACACAAGAAATTCTTGTTTCTCTAATCCTTAAAGACCAGGTTTAACATTTTTTTCTGTTTGCTTCCATCCCGTTTCTGTTACTCTAGGATTCCTTTTTTTTTTTTCCTGTTTGAGTCCCATTCTTCACTGATTTAATATTGCCTGCTAACTTCTTCATCTCCAAATTTCATTAGCAAGTGCAAAGTTTTGGGTGCATATTATTAAAGCAAATATTTAATAAGCTCATTCCCAGTAATAGATCTTTCAGGGTGGGTAATCTCACTTCAAACCTGTAATTATCCTTATAGCACAACATAGTATTATATCCTCTTCAGTCAGTTCCTTTCCTGTCTTAACAATTCTATTTATCTCCATTTCATCTGCTCACACTAACAATTACAAGTGTCATTGTAGCAGCTGCTTTTCTGAAGTCATGATAGATTGATATCTACTGCATTTTCCTTGCTTTTATAAAAGCAGTTATCAGAATAAGGGACCAGATTAATCTGCCTTCCTTTGGGAAGCTCCTTTTGCATGTAGCAGTCTTCTGTGCTTGTATGCCTGTGGGTAGAATTTGTGTTTTAACTTGGGAACTCCGTGCAGTCGTAGGTTTATGTGCATCTCCCTAAATCAAGGCTTTTGTAAGATAATTCATAATTTCTGTCATCTGCCTACCCTGAGCAAGACACCTTGCTCGATGTCCAAAGCTAGACTGAGAGATGACCCAAACTATATCATCACATGAAAACTCATTGAATTTCATATGATCCTAAGATTAGCTTTTTTTACTGCACTGCTGATGGCAAGGTGCTGGATATCATTTTCCTCTTGTTGAAAAGACTAAGTAAAAACCCAGAAGCAATCTGTCCTTGCTTGCTGGGAGGACCTGTACTTTCTCCTGCTGCCACTCTCTTGCTGATATCTCTGCTTGTACAGCAAGTAAAATATGTCCAATTGTGCAGGCTGCAAAAAAAAGCCTGAGAATGAGCACTGATATCTTGTTTAATTAGGAATAGGTATCTTAACATGGGCTTCCAATCTTAACTTTACAGTGTACTGCGCTGGTTATTTAACATATTCAAAGCCAATCTTTATGTAGCCTCATTCGTTTTAAGAGGCATCATGTACCCATATCTGAAGACACAATAGGACTGAGTCTTTTTCCTTTAGTATAGAAAGAGAACTTGTTTGTAGCTAGTGAGAATGTTACCCACAGATCTGGAGAGGAGACGTGGAAATGAAAGCTTCACTTACCTAAGTTTGATTTGTCATTTTTGATTTTTTCTAAGAGTACTCAGAAATAAGTGAATTGTGCTCAGTAAAGTTGCCTTTTCAATAAGGGAAGGTGTACAAGCTCACGCTGTTGTCGCTCAAGGCTTACCCTGCAGTATATCCGAATCAGTTCTGTTGTGCTAGGTGCTGAGTGTGCATAAGCACAGAAGAAAGTCAAATTCACCTTATCTGCCCAGAAGCGATTAGCTTTCCATTGCTGGTGGCTCGAGAGAAAGGGCCACTGTGTCCGTCAGTGGTCCTAAGGCAACTGATTTCCTTAAGCTTTTGATATTGTGACTCAGTCTCCTCCTAAACACTGAACAACACCATTCTTTATTTCTTTTTAAAACAAAGTGAATCTTTAAAAACATAAACATTCAAAAGGATCCAAGTCTCATAATGGGTATTAGTTGAAGAGCCAAAAAAAATTTCTTCTCAAAGTTTAAGAACTTTTGTGTATGTTTTGCCATATGTAAGTTTACACGTTCATCTTACAGGTGTTTTCACGTGGTCACCTCATGTACAGGTTTGAATGGGTTTTACTTATTTTTTACTGGCAAAGTCTTTGCGGTTCTATAGCAACAGGTCCCCGCAGTTGTGAACTGATTTAGTACTTTGAAACCTCCAGTTGCCCTCAGTTGTAACATCTCTCTGAGTGCAGCACCAAGTAGAAAATTAGCTTTCCAGCTAACATTGACTAGTTTGGACAGTTATAAGTAAATTGTTTTTGTTGAGCTGATTGTTTTAAAATTAAGCCTCCAAGCACTGAAAGGATCAGCAATGCCGAAGGAGGCTTAGAGCCTGTCTTCAAGTTATGACAAGTCAGGCACTTGGCAGTTTTCACAATGACCTATATTTTAATATGGGCTATTGGATTATTTCTAAAGAGTCTTCTTAGCCATAAAAGAATTATGCTCATTGGCTGGGCTGTGGCAAAAAAACAATTGAATTAAGGATTGAAATAATTTAGGATCCAGCTGGACAAGTTGTCCCTGCGGCTGAGCAGTAACAGATGTATTAAGCATTGGAAATTGCACAGAAAAAAAGGTATAATTGATCTAAGGTAACCTCACTACTTTATATTAAATAAATCAATGCTGATAAGCTGAAAGGTTAGAAGCAAGAGGCTGAAGTGAAGGAAGGTGGACTCAGGAAAAAACAAGTCTAGGTAAAGCAAGTGAACTTTTATGTCCTAGATATAGTAGGGACTGTGGACACTTGAGCCCTGTGAGTACACTGGCTACGAGTTTCCAAATCAGCAGGAACACTGGGGAGTTCTGGGGGAGAGTGGAGGAGGGGATGCCAAATTGCATGTCCCTGCAGAAGAGACACATTTTATAAGTGAGGGGAAAAAATATAATTAACCATCTCTATATTAATTTCTGCATCTAAAATCATTCATCACTGAAAACCAAAGGTGACCCACTGTCACACACCTGTACGTATCGCTGCCTTTCAGCTTCAGGAGTGAAGGGGAAGACTCATTGTGACAGCCTCAGGGTGCGTGTGTACGTGTGTGTGTTAAAACCAAAAACCAAAATGCTGGCCAGTAATGTAGGATACAGTAAATTCCTTCTGGAGACACCCAGTGCCTGAATACTGACAAATGGAGCAGGACTGGAGTGGGAGACTACAGAATACACTGAAAAAAATATTTTTCTAGCTATACATTTTCTTTAAAAAGTCAGATACAAACTTTACACAGGGAGAGCAACTTTAACACCACCACACCACCCACCCCCCCCCCCCCCCCCCCCAATACTGAAGGGCAGTAGAAGGCAGAATTCACAGTTGTTACTTCTGATTCTTTTTCTACATTTCCACACTGAGCACAAATGGTTTCATGGACATTAACCTTATTTTGCAAAAATTGAAAAGATATATATATACACAATATATATATTGCTTTGAGTGTACATATAAAGGGAACTTATACTTGTATGACTATCATTACTTGGGTGTACACCTATTAAAGCAAACACATATGACTATTGAAACTGAGGAAAGGAGGCACACGAATGGGCAGAGACAGTATTGCCTGGACGAGGATGTTGCAGCAAGTTCTGTTGCCATGTGCGCTGCAGAGCAGATGAGACAGGTGCCGGGATGGGGCTGCGTTTATCCAGCTCAGGGCTGTGGAGTCAGTGTCTAGAGAGATAATAACTGCGCTGCTTTGGCCTCCGGCTTCCGAAGGGCTCTGCTTTCCTGGCAGGAAGGCAGGCAGTGGCGATACGGCTAAGGGCAAGTGTGAGGCAAGCGCTGGGGAGGGCGAGGCCGGCAGTGCGGGCTTGGGCTGCCCTAAAGCTCCACCTGCTGGCTCTGCTTCCCCCGCCTCGGGGATCACCGGGAGCGCTCCGGTGTGCGGGCGGCAGGATGCGCGGCAGCGGGGATTCTGCTGCTGCTGCTCAAACTGGAACGGCAGAGAAGGCGGCTAAGGGAAGTTGGGTCCTGGCTTGTGTACCTGTTCTCTTGCTCCTCTCCAATACTGTAGACCTCCAAAAAGACTACAGCTCAGTGGTTTTCTACAGATATTAAGGACACCTGCTTTGAAAATAAGGAAGACACTAGCTTCCTTAATGATGCAGCAAATATGCTGATTTAGAGCAGATATTTGAGACCCGTGAATGGCAATGCCAAAAGCCAGTCCTGGCTGTGAAGTCAAGCAATCAACATTTAGGAAATGTTGTCAAGATAATGTTTTATTTAAGATTTTGCTGTGGCACAGACAAATGGAAGAGCTGATGTTAGACCTTAGAACGTGGCTGTGCCTCTGATATTCCCCTGACAGCCAGCCCTCTTGCACACCAGATGTCTTCTGTCTCTGTGCCATTCCATGTAGGTTTCCTGAAAATACCAAATTTTGCCTGATTGCTCCTTGTCCTGAATAGACAAGAATATTTGACATAAAAGGAAGGGGAATGAAAATGCTGATTTTGGAGTTAGATGTAGGTTTGAAAAATTGGTTGCTTTGTTCATTTCAAATAAATGATCTGAGATGTAACCAGCAGGT
This sequence comes from Syrrhaptes paradoxus, assembly GCA_013400615.1. NCBI lineage: Eukaryota > Metazoa > Chordata > Aves > Pterocliformes > Pteroclidae > Syrrhaptes > Syrrhaptes paradoxus. Next base: position 195,945 of record VZTO01003204.1, on the reverse strand, counting down.
AAACATGCAGTCATCCCTCCTTGCTGTGATCATTTAGTTTTCAAGCTGTTCTTAATCAAAGTACATTGCTTGCATCTCAGTAAAACAGAAGCATGGAAATGGCCAAACATAAAATGATGTAATTAAAAAATATGATGACACTTAGTACAGCCAAAGCTTCAGTTTTTGTTTATGCACTGAAGCAGTAGTGATACCAGAAGATTAATGAGCATGAGAGATTCTTTGTGAGATACTATACTCTGAAGGAAAGATGGAGCATTCAGATGTACCCTCAACATTAGAAAAATTAGTTTTGCTTTCTGAAGATCTGTGTGTTGCATTCTTTTGGTGTCCAAGTTATGATGAGACAGTGTATAATTCCTTGTGGTCAAGGTCAAAAATTATTATTAATTGGGAAAGTATGATGAGAAAGTTGAGTATATGCACCTCTATACTGTCACTAATAGTTTTTGTGCTCTTTCTGAGAGAATATTGTGACTTCTTTGGTAGCAGAGTCCAGAACCCTGTTGTAATAGCAAGTCTACAGCAAACTTCATCCTGTGCTCATGCACAGTTAGAGATAGGGACAGAAGATTATGGTGGAAACAGATTAGAGGGAAAGGAGAGAAACATGAACAGTGGCTTAGATTATGCTGTGGAAGAGGTCAGCTGATAGTCCATGGACAGAATCAGATCCTCTGAATGTGAATTCTTACCTTTTCTGTAGACTGAGGACCCATCTGCAGACTGTACCATCTCTGTTCAACCTATAATCCATCTCCTGGGTAGCTTAAAACCGGGATAATTGCTGTTCTTGATGTCTTTTCCAACCTTAATGATTCTATGATTATAGTACAAAGCTTTTGGCATTCCCAGGTGGGATCATGGTGGTAAGCATGGTAGCCCTGGGATTCCATGGTGGTGATTGGAGTCCCATTGCACTTCATGAGGTACACAGAGAACTCACCCTGTTAAGAAGATCTGGCAGCTATGCTCCTTTTATTTCCAAGTGAACACCTGCATTTGCAGTCTCCCCATTCTCTGTCCTGCTGGTGGTCTCTTATACCCCTTCGCAGATCATTTTTATTAACTGAATAGTCCATGTAAGCTCAGCAGAAGAGCATGCTGCCTACTTTCCCTGTGTCTGTGATTTGGATTTTTCAAACTGAGGCATAGAGGATATAACTGTGCACTGGAAAGGCAAAAGAAGTTGCTACCCAGCTTATCTCCAGGCATGGTAGAACACTGTGCTACACACCCGCCTACCCTTCATCTGTGTTTTTGTCTCTGGGGGAGCTGCGGCCACTGTTCTTTAGAATGGGAACCCAAATGACACCATTCTCTTCTGTTTCAAGTGACACTGTTTATGCATGAAGGACAGTGCAGTGGGAGTGGGATGGGACCTGGGCCTGCCTTCGCTGTGTAAGGGGAAGAACTGGGACGACACAAATACAGCTACTCTTCTGGCCATGGAGAGGAACCTGGAAAAATGAGCACAGGGTAGATCAGCAGTGTGTGCTCTGAAAGGATCTCCTGCAGGAGGGAATCTTTTCTCACAGAGAATAGAAGAGAGACACCCCCAGAGAGTGCCTGGCAGCGAGGCTGGGTTGGAATAGAGCTGGAGGGGCTGGTGGGCGGTGTGGCCCAGGGTAGAGGGGCCCCTGTCCTGCAGCTGCCTGGGGATCCTCTGCAGCCCAGCGCTGCCGGCTTCCCCAAACCTCAAATAGTTAGGGTATTTTCATAAAGTCACTCATTCTGAATTCATGGGATTCTGTTAGAAACCCAACTTCCATTCAAGAATAACGATATATTTCTAGCTCATAAGCTTGAAAAGATGAACCATAAGGGGTTGAAAATGGAAGGCTAATAAAAATAAATGCCTTACTGTTTTTTGGAAGAAAAACAACTATGAATTTATCAGGGGATTTTGGTGTGGTTTTGAATGTCTTCAGGAGAGGGAAACCACTTGAACCTCTTTCTGTGTATTCAGGGAGACATCTCAGAACCTTTCTAAGATACTTCACATTCTGCAGGTCTGCCACAGGAGGGAGGCGGAGATGGGGAAGCAAATGGGATCAGGCCCTAATTACATAATGTTCCGCTTCATTGTGCTGTCCTGCAGCTGGACAGTGCAGAATTTCCTGCACAAAGGAGCACATGGAAATTAAAAAAATAAGGGGGGAGGGGGGTGAGGATGAGGAGGGTGAGCTGAATGTGTGAAAGGATGTCAAACAAAAAGCAAACTAGCACATTATTGCAGAAAATCAAGACACACTAGTATACATGGTGTGCACTGCTGAGCAGTTGTTCTATGTGCTCACTTGTAATTCCTCAAAGAAGCTTTTGCTGTTAATAGCAGGCTGTTGTTAATTATTTATCTGCCTATTATTAATGTAGGCAGTTCTGTTTCTTAAATGTTCTTGTGATCCTAGCTTTTTTTTTTTTTTTTAAATTTCCAAAGTTTGTACAAGTATCTGCCTGAGCTCCGTACATGCTGCAGAAGAAAATCAAAGGACCAGTCTTATCGCTGGCTTCTTTATCTCATTAGCAGTTTGCAGATTTTCTAGTGGAGGAAGTGTCAAATATTTTCAATACCTCTTTATGAGGGTCTCAGACTCCTGCTGGCCCATGCAGCAGTGTGGTTTGCCTCGAGTTCAACTCTAGCAAGGAGTTCAGAGTCCTTCCAGCAAGGGCTCAAAGCTAAGGCAGCCTGATGCAGATGAGTTACTCAAGACTTTCAGAGGAAGCAAGGAAATTAGGTTTCCCTTTTTTTCTTTTCTGTTTTTCTTTATGAGAGCGAGAGAGGAAATAATAGATAGATATAGGTACTGCTTGGTTGGGACTTGGATGTGCTGGCAGCTAAAAGCTGGTGTGTTTATTTAGGTTGCAAGAAGGAAGAAGCTAGTGTATTTGCTGGGCTCTGATCTCTGGTTAGCACAGGAGCCCTTTTGATAAAATTACAAGTATGGAGGAAATTATGAGGGGAGTTTGAGGATGGGAGGATGAGTTATTTGATTGTGGGACTTCTCTGAAGCATTCTGCAGTTTTTTTTTCATCAGGGCTGTGCTCCAGGAGACCCTAGGTAAAATTTGGAAGGCAAACTCTACTTTGAGGGAGTTTGTGTATTTGGTTACGTCAGTATATGCTGACTTAACAAGACTAGAAGAGAGAAAATAAGAAGGTAGAACTTAATTAAGTTGGTATGGTCGATAACTTCATTAGGGAGAGGGCTGCTGAAGGCAAAACTACCTAAATTTTACTACATGTAGGTCAGTTACTAGTTTGCTTCTTTCAGTTCTAGAACTGCTGCAGTTGTCAACATCTACCTTTCCTAAGGGCTTCAGCTGCCTCAGCTCCTGATCCATGTGTCTGTAAGGAGGCATAAGCAGGGTTTAATGCAGCAACAGCACTTGCTTATTTTCTTTCTCAATAAACAAATCATTATCATTGACAACTGACTCCCATGTTATTTATCTTTTCCCTATTTTCTCTTACCCTTATTCTTTCTTCCCTCTTCTGAGTCCATCTCAGCAAAACTTGATTCCAGTCCCTGCTGTCGGTAAGTCTCTGCAACCCCTACGGGGAGAAGGAGAAAATGGGTCAGAGCTCCAGAGGCAGCAGCAGGACATGGTCTTCTTACTGGAATGAGCATGAGGCCAGGAACAGAGAAGCGCTGGAAGCTTCATGCTGTGTTTCTGTGGTATAATAGTACAGCTTTGATGGCACACTAATTCAGTTTTTTTACTTTTAGGAACCACTAAGGCAGCACTGCTGCTTCCTTAACTGTGCTGGTTCATTATCATACAATGCAATTATCTGATTCTGGTATACAGTTTGTGGGACCTATTTTCTGAGGCCTGTTTCTTGGCAGATCTACCTGATATTGCAGCTTCCAAAAATGTACATTGAGTCAGATTGCAGTACTGAATGAATAATTACTTGTATTTTGGTGGGATTTGGGACCCTGTTATGATAGGCTCTGTACAATGTCTAACATAAGGCCAGTGCAAGCCCTAAAGAATCCAAATTAAAAAAAACAAAACCCAACAGATAAGAATATATAATAGGCTCAAGTCAAAATCCTAACATTTTTGAAGAAATTTGGATGTAAATTGGAACTTGGCAGCTGTGGAGGATTTATGATTAAAAATGCCAAATAAAACTCTGGTAGGAGCCTCACCATGGCATTGCTGGCACTGTCATTAGGCTGCCTTGCTGGGATTGATAGAGGCTTTCTTCCTTCTTGTTTAAGAATATATTTCCTCTTGGAGGAAAACTGTGGTGGTAAAACTCAGCAAAGCCAACAATGTATCTCATAAACAAATTCATTTCCTTCTTCAAACATTGTTTCATTCAAAAGCAATACATTCAAAATTCCTTTCAGGACTGGGTCTTTAATTGGTTCCTTTTGCAGGCATGAAGCAGCCGTTCTTCGAAGTTCCCGTGACGTTTGCTGAATTTGTTAAAATCTGCTGTTGTCTCCTGTTGGGAACGCACCCTTTACTGAATTGCAGCAAGGGAATGACCTTAATAACATACTTTATGTATGACTGGATATGGAGTTTTTTGGAAAGACCCACATGTTTCTTTTTAAGGGTGAACATTTGACTGTAATATGTAAAAAAAAATAAAAATCACCCTCAGCGTGCCTCTATAGAGAGGATGCAGGGATGCAGTTGTGTTCCATGGTTATTTAATGATTTTTAAAACAAACAAATGAGAGAGACCTGTTCCTGGAGTGAGGAGATCTCATTTCATCTGTCTCTGAGAATGCTTCAGCTGCTCTGCTTCTCTCAGAGATTTATGTAGTAAGGCCCAAGGAAGGGGTAATAGGGCATTTCCGTTTGTTTAACCTTGGGCATAGCTTTTGCTGCATTTCTTGATTCATTGTTTTTTTTTGTTTTCCACACACTAGTGTGATGTACAGATGTTATTTGAATACAGTTCTTTTTATTGAGACTATACAGCCTCTTTGCCTCCAGTTAGTATGTGTAGTTATTTGAAACGCAGACGTATCTGTTCCTTCCAGTGTTTAATGTTCTGTACAGAGAAGAGACAGAAATGGAGAGAGTGAAGGTAAAGGATACAACATAAATGATTTTGTGGCTTAAGACATGAGTGCAGACTACATCCGGGAGGAATGAGCACCCATTTGGGAAGTGTTTCAGCAATTAAAGGAACCAAGTTCAGTTTATTATATTCTGTAGGAAGAAATTAAATTCAGATTGCTAGTTGCCAGACATTAATTGAAACAGTTCCGCAACTAAAGTTACACTGATTTTAGCATTAATATGGCCTGGAAGAGCATTAATATTTCCTGGAAGGCTATGGTTCAGGTTAGTGGTTTGTATTCCCTCCTTTCTTGGGACAGTTTGGAATTTTTAAAAATATTTTTATCCAATCCAGGAGTAGGGGATGCACTATGAGATTGCAACCACATATAGCCGGAGTGGTAAGTAAGACTAAAGCTGTGGAAGAAGGTCTGTGGTGTAACCCAGGGCTGAATGTGTTCAATTAAAACCATTAGTTAAATACTCTCTCATGATGATGAGAGATTCAGATAAAATCAGCACTGGCTTTTGAACCGTCTGTCAATTAAGGAGAAACCAAAGTTGTAATGAGTACAGTAAGGTACCTTGACGAGTTACAGGAGAAGCTTGCAAACAAGAAGTGGCCAGAGCAAAATATGGCCCCATGGCACTGTTCCCTCACCCAGCCCTGAGCAATGACAGAGCTGAACAGTTGCCACTGTTGGAAAAAAGCCGACACACAGGGACTTGCCGTGTGAGCCAGCACTGATGTTTGGTGGCAGTGACCGAGTCAGTGTGCTGCTGGGCTGTACAAATGAGATGTGCTTCTTCACGCATGAAGGAGGCTTTCAGCAAAGAAGATACACGGGATTTGTTGCACTGGGTGGCAAACACCTTCCATTATCCCCATAGCAGTGCTGGCTGGGAATGACTTAGCTTTTGGGCTGACAGCAGAAAGCCGTGTCATGCTGCTGCGCTGCCTCTCGCTGCGGGTGCCTCATGACCAGGACGAGAGCTGTTCTGCCGCTGCTGTGAATGCTGCCTGGCTTCTCCTCGATCTGTGTTTGCTCTGAGAAAGCAGAGGGGGAAGACTGGCTTGTGCTTTTTTACCAGTCCTGGGCCTAGGTCCTCCAGAGAGCTTATTTTAACAATTAAAATGGAGTTAATAGGGATTTTCTTCTCTTCTGTCATGCCCTCTTTGTGCCCTGTGCTTGGCTGGGATGTGTTTTCTGAAGAAACAGACTGAAAATGTGTTTTAATGTTACTTGGCCCTCTAAACTATAGGTGTCTCTTGGAAAATGGTGTTTCAGGTGCAGAGGCACCTTTGAGCTTTAAACAAGGCAGACCTCCTGTCTCTGGGTGCTTCCACACAGCATTTGTCTAGAGATCAAGGTAAATTTTAACCTATCTGGGATGCTTTCTCTGAAGTAACTGCTTCTGAAAAAACAGTAAAAAGCTCTTGATTTTCTTAAATCATTCCCCTCTGTCTGAAACTGGGTGCCACCAGTGGATCACAAGCATCTGTCCAGTGGCAGAGTTCTAACCCAAAATGAATATTCTTGGTTGATGGTTCATTTCACCAGTAAAGTCATGAATTTTACAGTTCTAGTAACTGAAGACTCCACATCTTTATGTGTTTTATTCCTTGGAGTTTGGGTGATCTGATTGCGATCGCACTGCTTTTAGGAGAGAAGCGATACTGACCTGGTCATCCTGGCTTTAGTATAGTTAGGGGCGTATCTGAAACAGTTGCCAAGGTGGTACCTTTACTGATGCTTTTGATTAGGAAGGATCACCAAAATAAATCGGATTCAGTTTTGTTAGATCAGTATAATTTATTATGGAGAACATTGTGAGCTGAAATATATGTAGATGGCTAACAACTTGATGTCATTAAGTTATTTTATATTTTCTCAGTTAGAAGACAGTGGGATTCCCTGATGGGTAGGCCCAGTGTAGGATCAGAACAGGATTACAGTATGTTTTTCATCTTAGAATATGTGAGAGTTTCAATATTTTAAAGAAAAGGGTGAAATACTTAATATTTATTACACTTATAGCACAAAACACTTACAGAGAAGCATCTAGCGATGAGGAATGATTCAGTTGTGATGCATTACCCTGCGTTGCACAGTGATGTAGACCCTTCCAGCTAGCTTCACTTTGTATGACCAGTGTGGTGATACATTCCCAAGAGACTGAAGCACTTTCTGAGGAGGGAATGCATTGTCCTTGTCGCATCAACAGTCCTTTCTTGGGTACATTGTGACATCCTTTTTGTGGGGTGTGTTTGTCACCGTGCTGTATGGGAGATGTGTGCGTAATGGATCCAGTGGAAATAAACAGTGTTTTCCCCCTTATGAATATTTGATCTATGATTTATTTATCCACCCAGACTTGGACTAATAGCATGTCAAATGCTGCCTGTTTGTTTTCCTGTTGACATATTTCTATCAGCAGTGTCTTCTGTATTACGGACAGGAAAAATATTAGCAGACTTATAAAACAATGGCTTAACGAGACCAATTCTTTGATGTAAGCTAGATGGACTCCACTGGGGAAAATAATAAGAGATTAGGTGGAGGGGAGGGCTTTTTGTCTACTGAGAAATTGTTCACATGAGGCTGGAAGAAGAGAAAATTGAGACTGACCGACTCCACCAGGAGGTCAGCTGCTGACCAGCGCTGACAGGCCGGTGTCTGCTAGGGCAGAGCTCGCCTGCGTTCCCCTGTGCAACTCTATGGAGACCTGAGAGATCTCTCTCTTGCACTTTAGCATGCACCAAATAATGGTGGAAAGAATCAGGCTTGATGTCACTGAAAACGCCTGGTGACAGCAAGCAAGTCAGAGATAGTGGCAGGGAAGAAGTACAAGTATTTTGACAGGGAAAAAGAGGCTAAGAGAATCTAAATGCACCGTCTTGCCATAAGTGATCAAATGTGTTTAATCTGTGCTTTTCATGATCTGATGCTGAGTTTGCCTTCTTGCATCTGAAAAAAAAATATCAGTGGGAGTGTTAAAGCAAAGGTTGTCAAATTTGATTGCGGGGTTCCGACACCATAAGCACCCATGGGTAATTCACTTAGTCAAGAGTCAGAACTCTTGTATTTGGTACCCTCCTGTGTAACTTTTGGCAAGGTAATCGCTTTCCTTTTGCCTTGTCTATTTATAAACTCTTAAACATTCAGGAAAGGTATAAACCTTTATTATGTGCTTTATTCAATACGTAGTTGAATGGCTGTTTCTTCTGTTAGAGCTGCAAAGTCCATGGTAATAAAATGAATAATGATGGAGAGTTTCGCCAAAGGTGTCTCCTATGACTTGTCACTGTCTGAAGGGCTGGTTCTTTTCTACTAAAAGAGAAGTTTACCCTATATAAAGCATAGACCTTTGCTTTTAAAATTGGCAATAGCAAAGGTAGAAAGAATGGCTCTGGCTCCTTATTTCACAGGTTGTTTGAGGTTTAGTGTAGGTTTGAGTTAATCATAGTCAGTAACGCATTCAGACTGCTGTACATTGACAATATATTTTTCTGCTTCCACGAGACGGACTGTCAAAGACATAATTAAATAACGTTGTGGGGGTTGGCATGCTTTCATTCAGAAGACCAGTGTACAAAACCTAAACATTTTAAATTATTTCTGCTTTGAATGGGTGCTGTGGTTCATGGCTGGTTATCTTCAGTTTCAAAGATTTCCGGCATTGAGGAAAACAGCTTTCCTAAAAGCTGCTGGCAGTTCTGGTATGACTCCTGCTAGTCTCCTACACTTTTTCCTGTTCATTTCTTTTTCACATTTTAAGAAAACATTTTGAATTTTCCTGCAATCTTTGATATCAGGAGATATGAGCAGAAGCACAGACTTGCGTATCTATTTGTGCACTTGGCCTTATCTTTGTCTGCAAGGCTGATGTTTACCTTTGAAAAGGAAATTATTCTTTTTGAACAATTATAGCCTCTAAGCTTTCATCATGTCTTTCTAATTTGTAGTGTTTTGCTTCTAGTGCACTGTCAGATGCTTAGTGAAGTTGTAGGAAGATAATGTCCTTAACAAAAGGGAAGCAATTGTTTTGGTTTGGGGTTTTGTTTTATTTCTTTTTTAGACGAAAGTTCTTTTTAACAATAATCTGAGCTGATCAAAATGTTCTTGATAAACTGATGTTTTAAATTCAGTAAGGATAAAGCTACGATCCTGCAGTAGGGAGGAATGAGCAGTCACAGGAAGAGAGAAAAGGAAAAGCTGGTTAAGGAGCAGCTCTTTAGAAGAGGATCTGGGGCTTACAGAGCGGCGATAGCTGTATACGAGTGCACAATGTCCTGTTGTTTTAGAAAAGCCAAGCCTTACACTGGAGGTGTATGAGCAGGAATAATGAGTGCAAACTATGTAGAGAGTCTTGTGGTGTACTGAGGAATGGTGGGGCTGGAGCTGCGGTGCTGTCTCAAAGAACTTAAATGAAAATAAACGGAAGTCTAGAAAGCGCAATCTGTTAGGAAAGAATAAAAGAGGTTTGGCTTTTTGGCTTCAGAAAGGCAGGTTGGGAAATGCATGAGTGAAACAGGCATGATGCTAAGCTCTGGATGTATGTATGTACAAATATAAATAGCTACCCTGCAGAGAAGTAGAAATAAGTCAATTCTTCTTGAGCAAGGTGAACATCAGACCTAGTGCCTTCAGCTGCAGAAGTATTCAGGTCAGACCATGAGAAAAACTTAGAATTCTAACTGGAGAAATTGTTAAGCAATGGGTGAGATTGTGTGGCAGGGAGGGCCGTCTTCCTCTGCGGAGGCCTCTAGTGACAGGTTTAATCTAATGAATTCTCACCTCTGCAAACACATTCCATTTGCTGGGTTTATAAGAAGGGAATAATTCTTTTTTTCCATGTGTTTATTGGGTATTCTTGCTAATAGTATAATTCACAATGAAAAAGAAGCTAGGTAATATTTTCAAAATGTCTCAATTTTGCTAGCAATTCCTAGAGAATCCAAATCCCCAAGTTCCTCTATAAAACCCATAACTGTTTTGAATTATTTCTGTTGTAGTTGTAGTACTGTACACTGCTAAACTGAGTCTCATGCAGCCTGAAGAGATAGCATGCTCAGGGAGACTTCTGGAAACCAGGGAAACATGCTCACTCTTGCCTGTGCCCAGTTTAGAACAGAACAATGAGCACGCAGGTGTAACTTTAAAGATGAGCCTTACTTAAACCTCATCTTAACATGCAAAATAAGATTTTCAACAGAATATTTTCCAGATAGTCTAATACAAACTGACTGATGAAAAAAAAAAGTTAACATAATTTATTTACTTTTAGCACATGAAAGCATGTAATAGCATGAAAACAGAATAACTGTGATGTGAGAATAGAGGAGGACCATGCTGTCGCAGTGCAGAGGGCTAAAACAAGACAGCAGCAGGTAGTGCCTAGCCAAGGTAATGAACTATTTCCTGTTATCACAATGTCATGTGTCTCTAAAGTCTCACCAGTCAAGCTGTGGTTGTTACAGGATATCTCGAACTAAGAGGTTAGCACAATAAATGAAAACTTTCATAAAGTGTTACCAACTGTGATATTTTTTCCATGGTGAGGGTGGTGTGATTCTTATCACCGTTAACAGTAACTAGCCATGGAAATTTTTCCTGTTTTCTAATAATTAGTATTGATTGATGCCCACGGGATTACGCATACACTTAGGTGCTGAAAAGAAGTTGAGTCCTTAAATGACCCTTCTGCATTTCCTTTGTCACGGCACTAAAGCTGCTGTGCTTCTTGAACTTTATCTGAGTGAGTGCCGCATACTGTATTTATATCAGACACAGGTTTTTGTTTGCATTTTGGCTTTACGAAATGTCAGAAGCAATCTTATACTAATGAAATGTCCAAATTTCATCTCAGCTATGAACATAGCTGCTAATCCTATAAGATGTTTACTTTCTGCCTCTCTGACTATGTATAGTAACAGAGAGTCTGCCAACTTAAGCACTGCTGAAAAACGTCTCCCTGCTGCTAGTCAGTCTAATAAATGTTATTTCATTGAGTAAAGATTTAAAATTAATTAATTAAATGTCATTAAAATCCCTTGCAACCTTTGACAAGTTTGCTCTTACTGCAGGCCAGTGAAAGTAGTTACCTGAATCCTGCATGTGCCCCCTGAATCTCACCCAGTTCAGCAATTTTTCTGTTTTAATCTTGCCATTTCCTAACTTTAATCATTGTGGAATACAGCTTCTGATGGTAGTGGAAGTGTTTTAGGTGGAAACGTGGAGGGAGAAAGCAGAGAGAAAGGCAGGCTGTTTCAAGGGATGCAAAACCGACAGGAAAAACACTGGCCAGCATCCAGCCTTCCTAGCAAACCACAGAGTGTAACTACAAACTTTCTGAACCCTTTCTTAAAAATTGATTTTAAAGTTTTTCCTCTGGCATTCTCCAAGTGAGAGCTGTGTACTTCTCAGCATGAAATCTCAGGCTGCTTTCCTTGCTGAAGGCTGTGGTCAAACAGCTCACAGACAGACAGTCCACAGAGCAGTGTGGGTATGGTTGGAGATGTAGTGACATTTTTTACATTCAGTTTCTAAGCTTCAGGCCCTGATTTTCCACATCCATGCATTCTGTGTAGCCCTTGGCACCTATGCAGACACCGCTAGAAGCCTGCTCAGGCAGAAGGGTGTATTTATTGGCACTGGCACAGTGCCTGAGGAATTCCCCAGGAATAGGGCCCTGGTGTGCTGACCACCACAGAAAAAAAGACCTCAACAAATGTTTCTCAGACTTCTGACACACAGGGATTGCTGTGTTTTCAATGGGAATTGCTAGGCAGGTGACAGTTGTGACCAAGCAGCCCTTACCTGTGCAGCAGTCCTATGGACGGTCATTAGACCTGTCATGCGACAGAACCCTTCTCTGGACTCCCGGGGCTCTTGGTCCTGCCGGGTTCTTGAGCATAGTTGAACCAGGTAGAACACACGGCTGTCTTCACAATTTCCCTTGCAAACCATTGGGGAATCACTAAACCTCTTTTCCCCCTACTAGATATGGAGCAAGCTGATGAGGAAGAGAAGGTAACACCCACAGGAACGTTGTGGGAATATGATTTAGCACCCAACCTGCTCTGATGGAGATGAGCACAACAGCTCAGATGCAGCAGCCACTGCCTGCCTCGGTACCTCTGACTGATGCTGCATAGCTACTGATGGTGAAAAGAGGACATCCATTTTCAGATGCTTTCCATCAAAGTGTTACTGCTCCTCATCGTTCTGCTGATGGCAACAACCAGCCAGGAACTGTGTCATTTTGGCAGTTTAGGACCAGACCTTATAGCAGTATGATCTGACATGAAACCTGGGTGTGTTACCTCTATTGCTGCATTTTTTTAGGCAGTGCCACTGATACAGCAAGGAAGGAGAAATATGGTTTTAATTTTCTTGGATTAGAAGATCTTTCTTTCAGAAATGAGCCTCTGGTGCAGCCAGTGGAGGCCCCATTGATTCCCCTTCCTTAAACAAATGCATCAGGAATTATAGTATTAATATCTTGCTTGTTCCAGAGGGAAGAAGGAAAGTCCACTTTTCTAGGTGACCTGCCATTGCCTTTCATGTGTGCAAAAACAGGAGCCTAGCTTTTAAAAAATGTAAATGAGATTTATTCATAGTGTATGTACAGTTATCAGAAAATATGAAAAACAGCAACTCATGGGCCCTTGTTCTTTGGAATTAGTTGTGTTTTCCTCTTGGTGTAGACTTGTCCTCATCTGGTTCTCACCCTTGTTAAGATTGATGAAGTTTCTATCTACTTTTCAGTGTCTTATTTGGTATCTGTGGAGGATTTATTATCCATGTTACAGCACAAGAGAGGAGTACTGATTAAATACATGATGTTTCCTATGGTGACATGGGACCAAATATACCTTTCTAGCTCTACTGTGCAGGACTCAAAATGATCCTTAAGCACCCCGTAGAATTAAGAACTCACACCTCAGGAAGTCTCAGGCAGAAAGGTGTCATCCCTCAATGCCTGATTGAGAACCATTTTCTGTTTCATATTTTTAACCTTCTCCTTATGTTAAGTTCCTGCTCTGCCACTTAATGTAATGCCCATTTATTGCAGCCTGCTTTTAGTTTAGTCTTTTTAAAAGCTCCCTGAGGCACAATGATGCCTAGAAATTAATGTATTCCCTTCCCGCACATCAAGCAGATGTGTGTATATTGAGTTAGTGTCTCTAACGTTTAGCTGATTTCTTTTCAGAGCAGAGTTGAATCACTGCTAGATACCAAACCCATTTGTGGCCTTCCACAATATTTCAAAGTGCTCGTGTGACTTGCAGGTTTTTATAAAATCACTAGTCCTGACTATGCACTGTGTAGAGTGCTCTGCTTGTTGCATGTGGCTGGATTCAACAGGAGCGGGCGTAAGGCACCTTGGCATTGCAAGGCCTTGAAGGGGTTGCGTTTGCCATCTTTGCCCAGCTATCCTTTTCTTACTGGTTGGAACAGAACTCATCTTTGAAAAGGTTACTGCTGGTTGAAAAGCCGAGGACTTTGGTTAACATACTAGGCAAAAGCATCCTTGTCAAGGAATTAACATGTATTCTAGGTAACTGTACAGCCAGGTTAGGGTAACTCCTGCTTCTCCTTCTCTAAAGTAAAAGAAAATCCTCTCATAGTATTTGTATTACACGGAGTCACAATTGTTACTTCTCAACTGTAAATGGCAATGCTTTCTTTTCCCTCAGAAAAGTGTGGTATCTCTCCACGTACCTGCAAATCTTCTTTGTATCATATCCCTTCTTGTTGACACAGTCAGAAGTAGCTCCTTGGAAGAGCATCAGTCCTGTCCTACTTTTCTACCCTCACCATAAAGAAAAGTGCCATCAGACTCAGAACGAGAAGTGCCATCAGACTCAGAACTAAAAATGCCATCTTCAGGTTGCATTGTGTTTATGAAGGTAAGACATCATAAGGATGATTTCCTGTAAATCTCCCCAGCCCCTTAAGGTAGACTACATTTTCCACTGTACTAAAAAGACTTAGCTGTTCAGTAAAGTCTTTGAAAAATATAGATTTATTTTAAGCACATGAAACATCAGGATAGGCACAAATATAAATACAGAAAGATGAAACATGGCAATGAACCTGCAGCTAGACAATGCAAGCAATACCTTAGAGGCAGAGGTTACCTTTTCACATATGAAACCTGCTGAAAATTGGCTATTTTTTGTACTCAACATTCTAGACTTTGCTCATCTCAGTTTTAATTTAAAAATACCCTGTCGTTCCACCCCTTCCAATTTTTTATTTAGAAGTTACTTGCATAAATAGGTATATATTTTAAATACCGTATAAAGTGCATTCAGATGAAGGATGGAAAAAGGTAAAGGCCCATTTCCAGTGCAGTAGAAGGGACTGAGGCAAAAGATTCCAAATCATTGAAAGAACTTGGTTTTGAATAAAAGCCCAAGAACATACTGAGTAATGGCACAGTAATGCAAACGTGGTTTCTAGGAGACAACTTTACAAGAGTATATACTAATGAGTAGAACTATGGCTTGACAGTGTATTTGCCCTTTAAGTTTTGCAGAGCAAGGTTGCGTTTCTCTGTTGATAACTACTAGAATAAAAATATGGTGAAGTTTGAAATGCTCCTCCTAATGTGATCCTGAACAGTTGTTAAGTAATTCCAATCAGTTTTTGTTGTTAGAAGTGCAGCTGTTTCCATCTTGAACTAGCCTTTAAGCCTAAACCCATTTCTGTTAACATCAGTGAATCAGCACGTCTCCTTCAGAAGCTTAGGCTTTAGAGTTCACAGGCAGTGAAGGGGAATCTAAGGACAGCTAAAAGAAAACTCTAGCTTCAACTGTCACCTTCTTGTAACTCATTTGTGTCTCTCAGAAACTTGAGAAAGGCTAAGGGATATTGCAAATTAAAACACTGGCATCATTTTTTTTCCCCTTAAGACATGTTAGAGATGTAGAGGAATTGAGCAACACCAAAAATTCTACTTGTTTTTACACAAGCGGACTCCTCAGTCTCCTTCCTAAGAGGTCACTGCAGTGCTGGAGCCTCTTACCCCTCTTAGCACATCTGTTGTGGAAGCATGAACTTGGAAGACAGTGAACAACATTCCCAGTATTGTGACACTGATATCAAGGACAGAACAGTGTTTTTTCCCCTTACACTCAAACAGGAATCACACCTCCTGATACGAAAGTAAAAAAAAGAACCTTTTTTTTTTTAAATTGCAACTTCATCTCTATTTTATATGAATTGTACTCATGAATAGCTGGAGAAAAAAATCCCTCAGAATTCAAGAGCTGAATTCTTTAACTCTGCTCAGTCATCTTTTTTGTCAGAGGCAGTTGAGTTACTCTCTCCATTGCCTTCAGGACAGACTTTATTTCTTGCAATTGGTGTTGTTTCTGAGACTGGGATTGTACACTTTCTAACTGGACTGTGTTTGACTTCAGGTGACTCAATGTTGTCATCCTCCTCCAACATATCTAACTGGTATCTCTGTAGCTCTAGGTACGTAGTAAACAACTTGGCATATTCTGGATGCTTGAGTGCAAAGTCCTTGAACTCATCTGAAAAATATAAAAAACACAGATACTATAGTGCAGCAACAGAATCAAAGAAAATTTCAGTGCCTGCTCCTTTTGCTGAAGCTGATCGCCAGTTGCTTTCCTCTGAAGCATCTCAGGGAAATCACACAAATTATCTAAGTCTGTGCTTCAACTGTTTTCCCCAGAAACAGGGTATGAGAACCATCAGATAATTTCAGGGAGAAAAAAATGGAGGAAACTGTCAATATGCCTATCAGAGTGATCTTTGTTACAAAGGACATAACTTACCATAGGACAGCTTCCCAGTTTCATCTGCATCTATTTCTTTAAAGAGCACAGCAACATCAAGCTCAGGCACCCCCAGAGCTGACCGAATGATAGAGGCAAACTCAGGTTCCGTTATAGTGCCATCTTCATCCATGTCGAAGAGCTGGAAAAGACAATGAGTGTAGAAATGCTTTAGCATCAGTTTGCCTATGAGCCTTTTGTGCACATCAGCCACCCATATTAGGTTTCTAGTATTCAAGAAGTGATCTGCAAACAGTGTCTAGGATTTGCAGAAACTGGTTTCATCTCAGCTACTTTCTCTTGCAAAAGATTTTATGTATTTTCCTGGAATAAGACTAAGCAGACACTTAGCAAAGCAATGTACATGCTATAGGTGGGATTAGAATGTTCTCTAATAGGAAAAGTACATAGCAAACCTGCAACAACAAACCAACCTCACAGCGTTAGTTCAGTGATAAAATTCCTACAAAACTGATAAAAATAAAACATAAAGGTTTATGTTAATTGTCACTATGAGTTACGCTACGGGTCTACTGTATTCAGTCACTGTATACTGGGACACTTTAGATTTTAGTCTTCATTTACATTCAGTTATGGCACATCTGCCATCAGATTAAACTTGCCATAGTTTATACTCTGACATAAACCACCTAAATTTTAGTATATGTGATCTGTCACCCACTAAGGAATTATTGTAATTATCAAGGAATTTTGGTGACTGGAATGCAGGCACTAGGTGTACACTGATCACCCATCCCATCCTTCCCAGTGCAGTGACAGTAAGCATCAGCTATGAATCAACCCCATGAGAAATGCAAGGGATGGATGGCTGTAATTCCTAAGTTCTTGCTACAGGCAAACTTTCCCATGGCGAAGGAATGTACATTTAGCGGCAGAGAAAACCAGGAGCAAAAGGAAACCCGTAGTTCCATTTCAGACTGAAACAGGCTTTTACCAGCTGAACCAGTTATTTTCTGCTGAAACTGGGAATTAAAACAAATCAGTAATTTTATAATCAGTGCAACTGTTAAGATACCGATGAGTATAGTCTAGAAAACGAAACAGCAACAATAGCTGCTAGGCATGCTTCTTTGTAGGAATCTGCAGTGATAAAACATCCTTGAAAAAGCACAAATGAGTTCCAACAGCTGTAGTGCTTAACTGTAAAGTGGCCAGTGGATATAATGGATTGCCATAAAAATTCTGGTACTTCCCGGATATGCATCAGTACTAAAAAGTATCCAGATTAAAATGAACAAGGTCTATATCTCAATATATTGGATTAGTGGGTAAAAGATTAGTTGGTAAAAGAACTGAATCTGTGTCAAAGATCTACTGGAAAAAAAAGTCACTTGAGCATTTTCCTATTCACGGATTCATAAGTGGGGCACCCTTGGTCACATATTGCCTGCCTATACTTGAGATCTGAAAGGAGCTGTTTCTTGACTGTTTGTACTATCAGGACACCATAGTACAACAGATGATCGATAGATGATCTTAGATGCAGCCCAGTTTTGGATGTCCCAGGCCTGAATAGCCCTTCTTGATATTTTTTTCCCCTCTGCTTTGTTAACAACAAAGATATTGCTCCATCTATTGTCTACTTGTGACATTGAAGAATCACAGCAGAAAAAACCTCCGGCAAAAAAACTGCAAGTGCTGCTGAATCATTTTTGGAGTTAGCCTGCCAAGTTACATATTCATTAGTGCCTTTGCACGGCTTTTGAAACCATTTTCTATGAAGCTGATGCCTGCAATTCTCGCCCTCCCCTTCCCACTCTAAATGTCAATTGGTTTAAGCGTATTACTCACATTTGCATAACAGATTAAAGCGATAAACTTATGATTTGAAAGCTAACAGATTTGCAGTCAGTCTTGATTTGTCAGGTTTGAAGATTTACACTAAATTGAACTTACCTGAAATGCCATCCGAATAGTCTCTTCCGTGTTGGCTGGGTTACACAGAACAGACAAACCAATTACGTATTCTCTGAAGTCGATGGTGCCGTCTCCATTCTGTAGCCAAAATACACAGGGCTTAATATAGTTAATATTGCAAATCACTTTAAAAGCTGTTGTATAAACTAACTACACAACATACACCAAGTTTACAACACTAGAGGTATTTGTTCTTCCTGGAAAAAATACTAAAAGTTCGCCAAACATATGTAATACTAGAGCAGAAGTAGCAAGATACGTATTTGCAATAACTAGAAATTGGGTATCAATTTCTATCTTATAAACACCCGAACGGAAAAGATTTAAAACAACTTACACATTTTTCTCTAGTATCTGACCTCTGAGATGCCTCTAACAAGACTTGTAATACCTGTGTTTAAGGTAACTGTAACAGTTCAGGGAGCACTGGCACTTGCTAAAGTTCAGAGACCAAGGGAACACCCTGGAATAAACAGGCCAACAGCGAGGCTGGTGCCTTGAGTTCATTCTTCCTAAGAACCTTTAGCAATAAAATACAAGCCAGTGAAAGTACAGCCTGATGATGCAGTAAATCCATGTGGTCTACCTTAACCCTTTCTTTGAAGTAAATGCATTGCCCTACATCCTGTTTTGAAGCAAATACATTGTCCTACCTTTCAAGGCAGGACAATTAATTCATTGCAACAGCCTCTCTGATAATTTCAGTTTTGATCTGAACACACATTTTAATGTGTTAACGGCAAAGTTACATCAGCAAAACATTTGAAGCTTGCTTTGATGGGATTCATGATTAATTCTATGTGAGCTGTATTATATTTGCAGATACAGAATATGGCAGATGCCCTTCGAAAGACATGCTTAAGTCAGGAGTGTTCCTGTGACCACACTGAAAGTTTCTTGAGGGTTTTGGGAAACATTCAGGGTGAGGAAGAAGCCATATAGAAGCATTAGGTGATGGGACACAGCGTAGTTAGTGAAAGCAGAGTAGAGATGACTAGTAGCTCATAGTTTGGAACATTCACAATAAGGGCATTCATCAAAAACATTTTAAAAGCAAACAAAAGTGTAAAGCAGAGTTCCTTTTGTGGATAATGTCTTGTGCATTTCAAGAAGAAAAAGATTTTCAAAAAAGTGGACTCCCTGAGTCTGAGAACAGCATGAAACATTTTCAGCCAAGCGAGAGAGGGGTGGTGGCCTGGGTAAATCTGCAGTGAACAGCCAGATTTAGATTCTATTTCTGGCTCTCCTACCAACTTCTACTGCCCACTTGAGCATACCAGCCTTAACCTTTCTGTTCTTGGTTTTCTGCTGCTGCATAGTGGAATATGGAGCTTGCCAGTGGAGAAATGCTAAGGATGCTCTGCTGAGTGCTTTGAAAATCTTGGGTTCTATGAAATAGGGATTTCTGTTATTGAATTTAGGTCTTAAGATAGTCCTTAATTAACAAAATATGTGTAATAAGGTGTTGAGTATTATCTTTTCTTTATTAAGCTTTATATGTAACAGGATTTCAAACTGCTAAGATACAGTTTTATTTAGCCTTCAAAACCAAGTCAGGACTGTTTTGCATGGACAACTGTTATTTTCTTTATACTGATGGTGTTACCAATCTTTTCTGAAGACATGCAACCTTTGAACATCTTGTACTTCAAAGGCCTCTAGATTTTAAGGAAACTTTTTAGCAAAAATATGAATAGTCTTTAAATTACTTCTGCATGTGTCTAAGGGATATAACTTTTGACAGTTTTTAATCATTAGAAAAGGACAATGTTCTCTCATAAATGCTATTTTAATCTGTGCTCTCATTGTGCCTCAGAGTTTGACTTGAAACATTTTGGCTACATCATAGTTCTCATAACAACAATAGATCAAACTTTAAAACATATAATTATAAACCTAAACTCTTAAAACAACTGAAGCAAGATTGTAGATAATAATTGCTCAAAGTTCCATGGGATATTATTTTTGGACAGTCTTATTCTTAGCAAAAGATTGTTTGATGCCATTAGAATATTTTTTAAAGTTAGGAATAAGTATCACAGGAAAAGAATTGGGGAGTAAACTTTAAATAAAATAGTCTCATTACAAAACAACTTCTGAAATCTGTTAACGCAGCTGTGGCTGCACGTGGAAAAATGACAAGAGCTAGTAAGGGTCATATTACTTTCATTAAAGTGTTAAAACCCAGTAATCAAAAGCGAGTGCAATCTGATACACAGAACTCCAGGCATTTGACTAGGAAATAAACTTATTAAACTTACAAGATCACATTGTGACTAGCTCTGCTAAACTGTAGGATGCTGGCTGACTTCCAAATGCTCTGGCATTTTTGTTAAGGAGAAATGATAGGGTTGCCTGGAAAAAGGGATGAGAGTTAAACTGAAAATGCAGGAAAACCTTCCGTGTTTGTGTAGCACCACCGCAAACAAGCGCTTAAAATCATCTTTCTGTGGATATCTAGCTGTGTTTGCAGCCTATGCACCCAATAATATTTTAAGGAAGCAACACGTGAGCTGATCTCCAATTCTCTAAATAGCAAAGTAGAACATCAGTATTTGGATATTCGTATTTATGTTACATAAAATAATCAAAACATAGTGTAACCTCAGCAACCCTTGTTTTCTTTAAGGAAACTAATTTTCTGCTGCTATTTTCATTACAGCATGCCATGGTAACTTGGGTTTTGTTGCTGTTTTTTTTATAGTAAATCTTACACTTTGGGAAACAAGAGAGTTTGCATTGTCATAAGCAGGCTCCATCTAAATTCCATAAGGACTGCGAGACAGATGCAGTCAATAAAGTTTAAAGTCTTGCTGCTTCAAAACTTTTTCTCACTATGTAAGGCAACAGGAACAATCACGCATGTATGTATGTATGCTAGTCATTCCTGTTCTGTTTAGCTGAGTAAACTCTGAGTCACTTGCAGGGCTACCACAGAGAAGCTACAACTGGCCCATTTGGGGAGGAATTGCAGGTGCACCTCTTGTGTTCACAGCCAGGCTCATCATGAAAGGGAAATTCTGAAACAAAGCTGGTAGGATGGTGCTCCCCTAGAGGTATCACACTTTCCCTCCTGCTCACTTTTCTATCACTCAGAGCCCAAATGCCGCTGTGGATAACTGTGTGCTTTTCCACTGAGTGACTGGGAGGGGAGGGGGTGAATGCCGTGAGGAAGGAAGTAACCTCTTTCATCACAACTTGAGCCGACATGAGTATTTCTACTGTTCCTGTCACCCAGCTTGGTATTACACAATGTGCAGGAGGAAAAAAGTCTGGGTAGAGGTTGTAAATTACTTTTTCCTAAGTTGCAAGTAAAAGGCTTCTGCAAGTATACCAGGGAGATGATTTCATCAGTTTGGAAAACCTTATTTGCCAAGTGTAACTGCAAGATTTAGAAATCAAAGCTATGGAAATTTAGAAACAAAATCAAACCACAGTACCCCATTAGCATTCAGATGCCTTGAAGGTATTGTGTGTTATTTCTCAGTCATTGATGTCTCCCTGGGAGGGGCAGGGGCGTGTGTACTCTTGCATCTGGAGACTTCTTGCAGTGAGTGTGTGCTGCTCCTTTCACATTCCAGTCAGCTAGCACACACCCCAAACAATTTTTTTTTAAAGAAGCAGAGCCCTGCTGAGAAATCTGCCTTGTTACATTGCAGTGCAAGAGCCGCTTTCATCAACTATGTAATCCTTAATTAAAAAAACAAATCTACTTTTGACAGTTCATTCTTTTACTCAAAAATTGACATCTCAGACAGAACTACATACCTAGCTTGAGTGGGATGCTGCACCCTGCTGAAGTTTAGCTCGCATAGCCAGAGGTTGATTTTGGCTGGCTCGCTGCTATATGACTGCATCAGCACAGCAAGCCTCTCTAAAAATAATTGTAGTATTTTAAGTTGTTTCCATTATAACTATAATAAGGCTTCAAGGAAAGAGAGAAAACACCAGTTAACGAAATTGTAAGAAGGAAAAAAAAGGTTGTAAAAGTAGCCTTATTTTGTAGAAGTGACAATACCACACAGGTTTTGCTTCAGCAGACAAGCATGAAAAAGCAGAAGTAAGGAAGGAAATGAAATATGATTATGTAAATTCATTGATCATTATAGTTATTGCAACTCATGTTTTTTCCCTTGGTAGAAATAACTGCACAACTCTCTTTACTAGTGATTGCCTTCAGGCAAGCAGAGCTTTATTCCAGTTTAGGGACTGCTGACAAATTGAAACAGTAACATGACAAAGCAACACCAAACGTAGAGCTTTCTATTACACTAATATACAAGCCACTTTATGTGAAGAAATAACTAAGCTCTGATCCTTCAATACATTCCCTCACTTCTAGAGTCTAGAGATAGTTTTCTGAGACAGACTTATGCACCCGTCCAACTGACAATTTACACAAACCCTTCAGAAAAGCAGACTAATGCATGCACAAGAGCAATCGCAACACTAAACTTAGCTGTCTACCACTAGCTACATCTGCCTTAGAACAAGGAAAAGACTACAGTTCTGTCATACAGGACACCAGTCTTCCATGTATATCTTCCAGATGAAGCTGCTGCTTCTCTGCTATGCCTTCACGAATACATGGTCAGCTGCAGCCAGTCTTCAATGGTCATTTTGATATGTCCATCTCCATCTTGATCCAGGGACTTGAAGGCCCGGAACATGCTGTCCATCCGCACCAAGCAGCTAATGAAGTTGTTGAAATCCATGCTGCCATCCTCATCGGCATACCTGCGCAACACTACCTGGCAGAGTTGGTCATTCAGGTGGAACCCCGCAGCCCTCAAGGCGCCCGGCAGCTGAGCTCTCCCAACAGTGCCTGACTGATCAGTATCGTACTGCTTGTACACATGTTGCCATTTCTTGATGTTGTTCCACAGATACTTAAACTCTTCAAAGCCGAGTTTGCCATTTGTATCATTGTCCATGACGGCTACCATGCTACGGCATGTGTCTAAGCTGAAGCCATCTGTCTTCAAGTCTGGATGCCTGGAAACCACTTTGTTCAGGATGTCTCTTAGCTCTGTGGCACACACTTCCATGTCCTCTCCAGCCAGCTGGATGAAAAGGCGACGAAACTGTCTGATCTCCTCGCTCTCATAAGCTTCCACGTTTGTAAAATGACTGTGAGCAGGTGGAGGTGGCTCTGGATTATACTGAGCTGCTGCTTCACTTATAAGATTGACAAGACCTCCAACAAGTCCTCCAAGATTCCCTCCATGTCTGCCTCCTGTTAGAAGACCTCCAAGGCCACGTGCAAGGCTCCCTCCACGACCACTACCACTTCCTCCACTCAGCAAAGCTTTAGCGAGAAACATCGCAAAGATTTCTTGAAGGGAGTTACTCAGAGATCCAGTGCTGCTTTAACTCTCTGAAGTTGTTTTGTGTCTGAGCTGGGCGTGGGCAAAACACAGCTTAATTGCATGCTTAGACTTCATCCTGTCTGTGCATGTCTCCAGCCGACAGTTATCTCAGATCTCAGTAGTTTCTCTGTCAATTGTTGATATGCTTCTATTTCTTTCTTTTCTGCATAGTTAGCTTTATGTGATTTGAGGCATCTTTTTAGAAAAAAAACCAAACAAACAATGAGGCTGAAAGCCATGGAGCAGAAGTCTCAAAATATCTGTGCTCATGATGGAAGCAATCTGAAAAGAGCCCTGTCACTTTAGTGTGGCTGTTCCTCAGCTAAGCTAATCTCCTTGAAGATGAACACAGCAAAAGCTTACTAGAGTCTTGTGTGTTCTTGCAATCTTTTATGGCTTCAAATTTTTTTGTGAATTGAGCATTATATTGCTAATTCTAGTTGCTGACACTGTTGTGCCATATAGGGAAAGTGAAAGGAGTCTTGATTGCCCTTAATTATTTTGGTTGCCACACCATATTTCTGTTGTATGTATTGTGCTTCAGGACTCCGACCACACTTTCACAGGAGCCGGTGGTCCAAGGTGGGGAGGAAGAATGAAGAAAGGATGAGTACTTCACTCTGCTAGAGCTTCAGTGCATTCAGCAGTTAAGGAAATACATTTGACTCTTCTCTATTTTAGAGCTTTTATCTGGAGAAATCCTGAAACAGTTTTAATCAGCATATACAACACAATGACTGCTTGAGACAGGTATCCTGCTAAAGCTAACTTGATGAGGAGGAGTGATGCTGAGTTGGGAGAACTCCTAAGATGAGGATCAAACTCCAGTTTGTAAGTACTTGCAGTACAACACGCTGCTTGCACTGTGGCACATATTGGATCCCTGTAAGTAAGATGATTCTATGCTATGCTCTAGTCACTGACGCTTCTGGGTATAGTCAGAGGGGTGCATACACAGCAATTTTTCTCATCTTCAGAGAGAAGCAGAAAATGGGAGAGATCACCACTGCCTATGGAGGAAAGCCTAAACGATCAGATTAACACTGATTAATTAAACTGGAGAGAGGAAAGTGTCTTACAGTGTCTAATAGTACCCTTCACCATCACAGCAGGAACACACGCTCCAGTCAGGTTCAATCTTCCTTAAATTCTCTAATTACAACTACATGAGTTAATTAAGCTGTCAGAGTATACACAAGATCAAAATCTGGGGTAGGCAGAAGAAAACATTCAGCCATTACCAGCATGAAGATTATCATCTGATGGTGGTGCAGCAACTTGGTCCAGGAGATGGCTGTCATCTCACAAGTTACAAACTGACCAACCTTTTCCCATCAAAACTTCAGAAGGAAACCATAAGAGTCACCTATCTTGCCTACAGGAATTGCTAACCAAGCAGCATTTACCAAGCTGGAGATAATGAATTAAATATCCTTTTGGGATGTGATTCGTAACAAAACACTGTCAACAAGAGCTCCAGTCAGTTAAGCAGCTACTCACCCTGTCAAAGAGTTGAAACAGCTCTTTGAGGACATCTGAAATAGGCAGCTTCAAGTACTCTGCAAACTCCTCAATTCCAATTCTTCCTCCTTTGGAAGCACTCGCAATAGCAGCAAAGCTGTCCAGCTGCTCTCTGACATGATTCCATTTCAGGCTATGCAAACATGAGGGAGAGGGGATATTTCCATACAGTAGATCTTGGACAGATGGAATTTCAGTAAGAGTTATCACAGTGTTCAAAGACGAAAAATAGCCAAACAGAGCATGTGTCTACAGCATTAGAGCTGATGTTACTTCCAACCTTATACTTTATATGAAATCAGCAATTAAGGACTGCTCCCTCCAGTTATTAATATTAAAAGCAGCAGTTATATGCTTGAGTATACCAGACCTCTTTAGAGTAACTTCCCAAACCTAGAATCCTGTGTCCAGTAACTAGGCTAGTGTAGCAGAGAGCTTTTCATTACTATAAATTCAGATCATGCTCTAGGGTGAATATTTCCTTAACAAAAGGGAATACATCTCAGCTCTACTAGCTAACATTCTACTGGAACACTAGTATTGCTACAGCCTGCGAGGTATCTGATCTCTGCAGAAATACACCACTGCACCTCGGTACGAATGATCACGATTGCTGTGTAACTATTGAAGGCTGTTCCAGACAGACCTCTGTTAACGGATATATAGCACATACGTAATAACTCAAGATTCACTGCGCACAGACTTCAGATTTGACCACAGACACACCAGGTTATTTGATGGATTTACTGTATGATTAAGTGGTTCAGTCCTGAAATTTCACTGTATCCAGACAGAAAATGTCACCACCACTAGGGAAACATGGCTGCACAGTACAACTACAAACAGTAAGCCACTGGCTGAAGTCTCAGGCTAGAAAGAAGTTTTTTTACTTCCTACGACACACTTCCTGTGCATCTCCACAAGACAATTTAAATTGTGTGCTAAGATTACCATCAAGTGCCTAAAATAGGTACTGCCCTATCTTCCTCACCTTCTGGTGCGATAAATCCATAAAGATTAGACAAATGCATTTTTCCTCTTGTAACACTGCCCACAAAAATTACTTGGGATTAGTTGTTACTGGGATTTTCCTCATCTCTGATTTCCATATAGTTTATGTAAGTTGTATACATAAATACACTATATCACATATTTTGTAGATGGCCTTCACCACCTGCAGCATAGCTAAACTTCCCTTACTTGAGTTTCTTGCTAATTTTGGTGAACTCCACCAGCCCAGCTTCCATGGGTAAAGTCAGCTGTCCTGCTGAAATCATCAGTCTGCAGTCTTCAAAAGTGTGATCAGTGACTGGCACATTCAAAGCACTGAAACAAAATTAAGGAAAAAGTAAAATCAGTTTCTTATAATTTTTTTTGGTTGACTGTTTCCCTTCTCTCCCTCAGTTTGGCTTTAATCCTAATACACTAACCAAATGATAATTCATTCTTGCAGTGCTGCAGGTAGGATAAAGCAATACATAACGTTTTGTGGAACCATACTGTGAAGCTACGTCATGGCAGCATCATGGTGTTTTAAGATTTACAGTCTTGTAAATGCAGCCCAGTAACCTTGGAGAACAAGCCACCCACTTATTCTTGCCAAGAAAATAAGGGAGCAATTTATTCTAGCTTTCCATGAATTCAACATACTATATTCCAATGTAAGACAACCTTCTTCATGCTCCATGTCAAAACAATCAGGGTGTTTTACTATAGAAATTTGACACCTCTTAGTGAAAATCTAGATAAATTCTTATATATAGCACCTGGGACTTGACTAAATTGTACTTTATGCTAGGATATATATGGAATTGCTGGATATAAAAGTTCTCAAAGATTTTATTCATGACTGATTACGCACGTTGCCATGGTTTGTCGGACTCTGTTGGCAAAAATAATGGGATCATTCTTTTCTTCCTCAGTAGGAACATGAACAGGCAGAAACTGAAAGAGACAGTTATCCAATCAATTCAGTAGTCACCACTTTATTAGCAACATGGACAATTTCTTGTTATTATTTGGAACTGGGGTAAAACAAAAAAAAATCAGACGTGTAATGAACAAACTAGACACTAGAGGTCTCAACTGCCTTAGAAACCACTCAGGATCTTCTCCCCGGCCAACAAATGAGATTTAGTCCAAACCTCCCTCTCAAAGATTGGTAGAAGCTGCTTTTACGTGAAAAATCAAAGAAGGCAAATATAATAAGTGTATACTTAATTAGAAAATTAAATGCTGCATTGGTAAGAATGTGAGCCTGAAATACTGTACACTCCTTTTCAAACTTCCTTTATAAGAGATGTTACATACTGGAATATGAATCAGCATCTGTTTGTTTCCAACACAGTGTATTTTGTTCTTTTTACTTCAGTCTGCAGTGTTCGCTTGCAGCTCAGTTTACCATGCCTTTTCTCAGTCATGGTTATCATTTCTCTCAGTTCTGCTACTCCCCACCCTCCAATCTTGCCCTGAAATCCTAGAATACAGCAATTCTAGAATAAGTATAAGGTGTTGCCCATGGTTCATTGGAAGACACAGTTGCTAATTATGTGTCAATGTTTCTTCAGTTATAGGGCATTTGCTGGTGATGCACTAATACAGTGGTAACTGTCCCATACAAATGCAGTCCATCCTGAACAGCCTTTTTATGTTTGTTTTTGAGGAATGCTGCCCCTTTATGATTAAAACCAGTAAGTTTATGGAACTGGTTATCTGTCAAGTAGCCATAACAATTTCCTGTTTATAGCTAAGAAGTTTTCTCCCCTGTAACAACAGCAGAGGTCCAGCTGCTCACATGACGATTTGAGATTTCATTCCTTCTGTAAACAGTTGCCAGCTCTGTTCAAGTCTGACACAAGTCCCTGCTTATACAACTCCCCTTCAGAAGTCACATATCTCTTAAATCGAGGAAGCACAGGCACACTGGACAGATGTAAAGAACCGTGTCATCACTGGGTGAGATGAAGTCACAACTCTGAGAAGTTTATCTATGCAAACATGGGTCATGGTCTTGAGAGTGGTCATTACATCATCTGAGGCTAGGGTCTTGCTCAGACAGCAACCTAAATTTCTGGTAGGTTAAATACCACCTCCATCCCCTTCAAAAAACCCACCTACAATTATTCATAAAACCAGTCTGCCAGAAACCACAGCTGGAGATGAAGGATTTGGTTTCTTGGCCTCCTGAGGTGGCACACATTATCTCACACACACCCAGCTCCTTATCTGGTGAAGACCAGTAAGGATACCTTCCTTGTCAAATTGCAGTCCTGTAAGAAAAGATTCTTCACAGCTCTTTCAGTAGCAACAATACTTCTCTGATCTGCTGTTGACCTAGTCTTTCTTCTTACAGAATTTGCCAAATGCTGTATCTTCTGCTGCCCTAAAACTCACTGCCAGGCTCTCTGTTCAATCTCCAGTACCCACAGTGTGTTAGAATATGACTAGATGTGCACGTGCATACGCCCTTGGACCTCAGGAGTACGTTGCTGTTCACGCACAGTAGGCAGAGGCAGTGCAAGGCTGACTGGGTGGAGAGGATACTTGCTCACAGTATAGGACAGCAACAGAAATGTCCACTTCTAAAAGGAGTAATCTGATTCCCTCCTTCCCCAGGCAAATCTGCCCTTCTTAGAAATTGAAGGACTTGGGCATTGATGTTAAGAAATTAGTTCCACTTTGGGGACACGTGCTGGTGTGAAAGCTGCACATTTTTTCAGGTTTCAGTTTCATCTTTTGGGACATGAGATGTATTTTCTAACAGGAAAGTTTGTTCTGTTTTGAAGTAGGGGAAAATAAACCTGCTGGAAGGGCTACGTTAACTATTTCTTGCTCCCACATATATAAATTACATAGATATGTCCTGTACAAAATCATTAGTAGAACTGGCTCTTTAGTACACCTTCTAGAAATACTGTATAGTATGCATGTACTATACAGTAACAACGTGTTCCCTTAAAATTAATTTTATTGTTTCACAACAAAGACCATATTGCTAATTGTTAGTAGCAGCAACACTGCTTGTAGTCACAAAGCTTTGTACAGCTCTGCTGAATTCTGTATTTTGCAAATAAACAGCAAAACTTGTCTGAAATTGTCCCATTCCTCATGTCCCTAAACCAACTTAGTCCACACTCACCATCCTTTGTGGTCTGGTAAGGAAGGTGAAGAACAACACTTCAACAAGCTGACTGCACCTCGGTTATCTGGCTCCTCGCTCCTGTGTTTTGAATGCTGACTCTGACAGGGAACAGTTAGACTAAGCATACTGATATTGTGAAGAGTGTATGTTGTTTCAGTGTCATTCATCTGTCTGTGTGCTCTGCAGCAATTTTAATGATCAAGGGAGCAGGTTCATTATACAAGGCTCAGCTTTCTCCCCAGGGCAAGTATTGGAGTCCTTAAGTAAGCTCTCAGTTGGAGAAACCTTTCAGAGTTCAGTCTGAGAAGATAGTGAGGAAGACAAGGACACTTTGAAGGGAGCAGGGTAATGACAAGGTGGGAAAAGGAGACAAGTTGTTACCTTTAACAGAACATATAGTACTTTGTGTTAACATCTGTGAAATGCACGTGGTGATAATTAGCAATGATTTTAAGATGCTTTAGAAATAAAGGCATTTCTGACACCTTTCTTTTAGGAATTTATCAGATTAAGTGATGCATAGATACGGACAATGCATCTAAATATATTACGGACTCTGATTCTATTCCTGTTTCTGTGACAGTTGTCTATTGTTCCCTAACAGTGACTAATAATGTGAATAATGCATTTAAGTTCCCTGGTTGCTGAATCTTAGTACAAAAATATTTATAATTCTTACCTCAACTTCTACTCTTGTGAAGAGCTGACACAGCGTCATTACACACAGCTCTTTGCTGCAGGCAAGGAAGAAAGAGGAAAAAAACCTATATTTTACTTATTTAATAACAAAGTATTTGCATGTCAGTAGATGAAACTTTTTACAGCATTGACAAAAACCCAGCCAATACTGAGTAAGGTTCTTCAGCCCCTTGCAGTGAAGTTCCCTGAAATGTTGCTTTTGACATCTTTCCTGCAGAGCTTCTGTGTATACCTGCTGCTTGCTCACTGGGCAGGCAACTTCTTCTCTGCTGTCATGCATATTAACAACACTATACAGTTCTCTGGCCAGCAAAATGTATAGATGTTACTTTATCTTTAAAGATGTGAATACATACTGGATTTTAAAGCTTTAAGAGCTTGGATTCTGAGGAGTAGCTTTACTTCATCTTTTATTCTCTCATCTGCAAACTAGAACCAGTAACTTCCTTCTGCAGGACTGAAGCAAGAATTTGTTAGTATTTGCTAGCCATTTTGCAAATTATAGCAGCATTTACACAAATATGTAAATAACATGTCAGCATGTCTGGGACCTTCAGTGCTTTTAGAAAAAGTCACAGATTTTAATATCAACAGGTATTGGGAGGAAGAGACTGGGAAAGAGGATAAGCATAATCACTTCTATTTCTGACTTGTTCTTTTCACTGCAATTTTTAAGCAGAAATTTTACTTTAAATCAGGTAAACTATAATAGAAAAACTTCAAGCAATCTTCTCTTCTTGTTTTGGACAAAATAAAGAAGAGGAAAGGAAAAGCCAGAAGGACTTGAGTGATCCTTTCTACCTTTTGCACTCTAACACTTGATTTTCTGACATATAACATTAGGCATGCCTCTCAGTAAGGTACAAAAGTAAGAAAGAAGTAGTGAAAGCAGAAACTGTGTCAGGAGGTTTCTGAGAAGGAGACTGGTACTGTCCCATCCTGGCCACAATATCCAGGAAGTTTTACACAGAATGGGACAGTTCCGCATTTTGTGATCTGCAGGTTTGCGTGGGGGGTGTTCTTCTCCCAGTTCCAGTTACTTTTGTTAAGAATCTCTAGATTCTACCCCATCCATCCCTTCTCTTCCCGTGATTTTAACAAGCTGTTCCTCTCATCTTCTCACAGGTTTTAATTTGAGACTTCATCATCCAACCACCAGGCTTAGAGCTGTTCTTAATTTTAGTGAATGGGCAGCCTCCTCCCTTCCACAGGAATACCTCTGATTTCCTTTCTTTCTTCACCTATTCCTACACCATCTCTCATAACTGAAGATATAGCTCCTTACCAATCTTCCAGCATAAATCCTTCATAGGGGAAATCTGTAGTATGCTACTGAGTGTACAATATTCATTACTCTCAGTATGCTGATAACTGTAACAGCAGCAATAATAATAGCAAAAAATTATTGTAAAACTAAATGAGATTTTCATCTAGGTCAGCTTTCATTATGTCCATTCTATAAGTGTGCAGGTGATAGGATTAACTAATGATAGCTTAAAAGGCGTTTATGATCTGCTCCACTAGTTCAGACGTTTCAAAATTAGTTGCCTTAAAAATTTTAGTCCCTTAGTAAATCAGTACTACTTTATGTAAATACACTACGTATTGCACATGAGAATGTGGTATACAGATTCTGCAAATCCACATTTTAATTAATATTTATAGGGTGAAAAGTATTTTCCAGACATATTTTCAGTGCAGCAGTAAAGGTTTTTTAATAATTTAATAAAATATTTTATAATCTTGAAGGCCACCTGTGTTGAGAAATCAACACAGAACCATTGCCTAACTGGTTTATTGACACATTTTTCATGGTTTCAGTGTCAGATACTACATACAGCCTCTTCACTGGGATCTCGCAACAATTGCTTTTGTTGAGTCAGGCAAAATAAAAATCTAAAGACAAATCCGAGATGTTGGAATGGAGAAAGATGGGGAAAATTAATACTAATTTTGCTTGCCTGTCACCTTCATTTTTTCTCATATGACTCTTCAAATGGGATAGAGGAATGAATAAACAGAGGAGATAAAATAACATTTCTTTTTTCTTGTTTGGATACCATGTAGGAAACTGTAAACACCTATGGGTTTTTGATTACTATGATTGTTCTCCAAAGAGAAAGAATTTCAAACCTCTCTTTTGCTCTTGTGTAAAGTGCAAAACAAAGGAGAAAATTAAACAAAACAGTGGCAGAACTGGAAATAATGCTTCCCCATTTGCAAACCCTTTCTCTAGCCATTCAGATATGAAATCTACTGCAGGACAGCATTATTCTGAAGTATTTCCCCCTCATAAAAACAGATCTAGAAGAACATGTGTCTTGGCTTTGCTGAATCTGTTTGGCAGACTGTTTAGGAACAGAGGAAGAAAATTCTATATGTAATTTTCTGTAGGATTAAGAAACTTACAATGAATAGCCCTGCCATGTCCAGGTCACAGTATCCTAAGGAAAAAAAAAAAACACTGAAATGTATGACAAAACCAGATGAAAGATAAAGAACAGATAAGTAACAATATAAAACAGGCACAAGTTTAGTAAA